>DWLI01001424.1:0-15636 GCA_018249915.1 Cecropterus dorantes dorantes | reverse complement strand
AATATCATTTTATTTTAATTTAATCGGTCATATTTTTACTGGGTAATATTATTTTCACGAATCGCATTAATTACATATTTTTAACTTAAAGAGTATTTAGTATATTCATAATCCAATGTATTATAAAATACGGATTTACTTTCCATATATAGTATATTAATAATAATTAATAAAAATCGTATGTTTTGGATTACCTTACGGTGTGAATGTGATGCGAGCAATTAACTCTTTAACGTATCAGTTGCGAGCGCTAACGTAGTAATTATTACGCGAGACAATGCTTTGATGTCGTGGTAATACGTATATTACGAGTATCGGCATTCCGTTGTCAAGGTGCGAGATAAAAAGGCCTATGCGACGTGTTACACTTAGAGCCTTTTTCTTATCACGCCTGTTTGTGTCTGCATGAGAATCTGGTCCCCATACGTACCACTTTCATCTAATCGTATCGTAAATAATTTTATCGTAAAGTCGCAGAGTCCACATCGAGTGAATTTATGCGTGCGGACATGACACGCATGACAAGAAAGAAGTCCCAAAGGCCCCCTTCGCAATCTAAAGTTATCAAATATTTTAATTATTCCAATTATTTGATGATCGAAATTTGTTAGATTTTTTAATACTGAAAATTAATTTATGTCTTTATTTGATATATCTCCAAGTAGCTTAGTTGAATATTTTTATTAGGACGTCGTAACATAGGTCTTATTTGTTTACACACAAATTTTGACGTTATGTATGTTATGATACCTACATATTTTTATCATCTCAACATTATCATGTTTTACTCCTTAAACTATTATATTTGCACACTATTGATTTTTCTATCCAGCCCTATTTTGACTCCGCATCTTGGATATCACCAGATTCTATAAGACCGCCTTTTGTATTTTTTAAAATTGTATGTTTCAAAATTCTTCCTGGTTTGGTTACAATATTAATATTATTATTTGCAAATACGTAAAAAGGAATTACCGCACATGAAATAATGCAATTATACCATATTAGTAAATTATGCATCTGTTTAATTGTGTTATACATTAGTCAATCAATATTTAAGTATCTTTTTTTACTTGTTTTGCTATGCAAGTCAATGATAGTCATAGATATTACGCATGAGAGTCATAGATATCACGGCTTTTTTCTCAAACCATGAACACATCTGCCGAAAATCATACGGTACGTATACGCATGCGAGCTCTGTTTAAAGTTCTGTTTTAAGCCGAGCGCAATAAACTTTTACACTGGTTGTATGTAATAGGCTAAGGGATTAACCCGACGGCCAATAGAACGGGACTATTTCGGGATTAGAACAAGAGGCGGCCCTCGTGGAGGCGGGAAGATGTAACAAGCAACACCTCCGTAGAAATTGCAAATGGTTTTCGATCGACGGAATTCTAAATTTAAACTTTCCTAGGTTTTCTGCGCATCGTACTTGACATGGCAATATATCTGCCAGTAACTACTGCTACAAGGTTAAAAGCTGAAAAAAGATACAACCCGGAACTTTACATGTGAAAACAGATTATTCAGTTTACATAAACATTTGAGAGAAATAACTTATAGAGTTACTACACCATGTTAAAATTACTAGAAACAATGTATTAAATTATTTTATACAAGGTAAAATTTGAATTATACGTCTATTTCATAATTGGTTATTATTTTACATATTTATCTCATTAAACATATTGTACATATTTAACGCATTCTTATATTACAAAAATCTGACATGTCATGTTAAATTAATTGGCTATAATAGGCTATATGTCTATATTAATAACCTAAACATTCATTAATAAATTAAACACTAATCAAATAAGGACCAAAAGATTCATCGGAGAATTTATTTGATTCACACAAGAAAGTAAATGTCAATTAAATACATCTCCTAACCATTATGTGATTGTAACTGCTAAAAATAACAAATATATTTTAGCATATGCCTATTGATCACCGATAAATATCAAGCAATAAGCAGCTAGATAATTCTCACACACCTTCGATTAGGATCCGGTTCTGAAACACATGCACCTATTTATTTGAACAAGCTATTGCGTAAGAGCATGTGTTTCGTTTACGTCCTATCGGCGGCGACGTCGTATCGGTGACGTATGGCGGGCCCTCGCAAACATTAGTTTTTGCACCCTTTATCACGGGAGCGCAGACCACATAAAAGCCGAGGAAATCCGTTCAGGACACCCATTACATGTAAAGCGGCCCACTGAACGAAGCCGCACGCAAGTCCTGAACGAACCGCGGTTGCCGCCAACACGTTACGTTTTTAAACCACAGATTATTTATCGAGTGATGTGCCAGTGGAGAAAATTACTGTGAATTTTTACGTGTGACAATTTTTTTATGCCAAAGATTTTCTGTGATAAATAAAATGTCAAAAATAACCGATTTTTGCACGTGCTGCAATGAGTGCTCCTTAAAACGAGGATCGGGATCCGCTAGATACGGTATGTTTTTTTTTTTATTATATAATATTAAGGATATAGTTCTAAACTCGCGTGTATTTAATTATTATTGACACTGTGTTGAGCTTCGAGTAAACATTTGTTTTCCTTCCTTTGTTTATCTAACGTTCAGGTATGAGCGGAAAGCCGGTATAAGTGATGATCTAATCGAACAACGACGCTACAATTGATAATTTCACTTATGATTTGAATTATGACACACTTACTCTTACCGAGTAATAGTGACCTAATTCTGATAGATAAAATATTTTTATTTCGTTGATTTACATTTTTAGATAAATTAAGTATTTAATAATGTCGTTTGTATTTTTTTTGCTCCTACTGCAATTCATATTTACTAATCTATTGATTAAGTGAAAAAAATATAAACAACTTACTTGATATTATTTTTATTAGTTTGATTAAATATTATTATGTCATATAAACATTATCTTAGCGTAAGAATAAGCATAATACGTATAATATAGTATTATGTAATACAAAAGTATAGTAACTTAAAATATTATTATGACAAATTTACACACGACATTCAGTGGTAAATTAGCATATTTCAAAAGGGTTAGAGATATGCAAGAATGAGCTTTTATAACATGAAGCCCAGGTTTGATTTTTATAAGGCTTGCAAATACCATTCGGATACATACAAACATTCAAGCCAATATGAAAAATAATATTGTTTGACTTTCATAGACAGCATGTATTAATACTGATATATGGTTTAAATATTTGACGTATTTTCGAAAAAATCATTAGATTCTTTGAAAAATGAAATAACAGGAAGAGACGTTCAGTCAAGAGATGTTCTGTGATGGTTGACCATACTAAGTCATAGTATGGTCAAAAGAGGTTAGGAATACGCGAGAACGAACAGCGTTTACGATAGCAAGCTCAAGTGTGATTTATATGCGGCTCGCAAACAATGCTATTCGCGTATGCCTTCACCGCCGCGGAAGCTTATGTTTACGGTAAACTTAAATTAACTGAAACTATGTTCTAAACTTCTAAAGGCTGTTGATTTGACAGAGTGTGACCTCTTGGCGATGTTACTGCCGTATTGGATAAAGTACTTAAGTTTTTCGAAACCGAAAGCAATGTGAAGTCGATAGTATGTAATTGAATGCGAGGCATTGTCAATTGCTGTTTACGTTAAGTGTGAAACATTAATGTATTTCAAATTATTTTTTCAAAGTAAAATATGTAGATTAAAACAATTATTTCTTTTCCCTATTCTCACTGTATCATTTTTTAGTTTATTTTGATAGTATAGTTACTTAGTAATTAAAATTAAAAACTTCGTACTTACGTTTATTGCAATAGACAGTCATAAATCAATTTTTTGTTACAAAATAAAAATGCAAAGTGTTCGGATTCCGAAGAATGTTAAATCACCCAAACACTAGGAACTAGGAAATTGATATGTTGTATATTATTTTATCACAATTAAATATTGTACAAGATGTTACACAATAAACACTTGTTCAACGTTACTAGATTGTTTCAAGAACAGTCGACAGAAATAGATTATTTGATAACATGCACACTTCTGATCAATTAATATTTTTCAGCTTCCTAGTGCGTATAAATGTGCACTTTAGTACTATAGTAGTACTACTGCCTACCTACCTATTATAGTAATTTACGAACATTATGCATATAATCGACCAAACGTACAAAGTTACGCGGATCTAACACGCTACAGAATTTCGACAAGCATGAGTAATAGCTAACTCATTCCGGTACTCGACACCGCTCTTGTAGGCTTTCAGATTTTCATCGGTGGCGTGTCTATTCACGAAAATTGGGAAATCCATGACTCACCGATGAGACAACCGGCGGAAAAGGCATTTTCACTCATCAAGTTTCTTATTGCTCTATTGTCTGAAAATACTACGTGTAAATCATTTAAGCGACTAAAATACTAATGAATTAAATCTTGATATCATGAAAGTTGAAACTAAAAACGCTAATACTACACTTTAAAATAATTATTTTTAAATTGTTTGTATTTTTATGTGATATTTAGCTACTCGTACATACATACAATTTGATAGTGAATTTATAACTTAATACAAGATTACATCAAAATATGCAATTAACACTCTGTCTACTCGTTCATTTAAAGTTAGGAGATACATTCGTTGCTTAAAGTTAACAAATGCTTGATTAGTTGCTGCAGTCAGCACTCAAAAAATCTATACCACTCACTTGCTTGACGGTTATAAAGTAGCTTATGGCGGAGTCATAGTTCAAACTGGCGATCGACAAGCGGCGATAATTGGCGAAGAGCACCAATATACTTACTACTTACGTTAAACTACCTGCTAATTCTATCTACTAAGTTCAATACTTCTAAGTAAGGTTTATTTCCTTGATCAACATGATCAAAAGCGCAACGTCAAAGGGCAAAGACCTTCGTAATTGGCGAACCAAAACGTGCTTCTGTCCTTAAGATTAATTAGCCGACGGTAATGTGCGTTCTCTCGCTATAGATTGAATTCCCGTGCTCAACACAATGCTTCACTAAAAACTTCGTATTTCAATCGACCAGAGTACAATTGCCGACCGGAAAAGCCTCTACTTAAACTAATTACAAACTCATTTTCGCATAAAAACTGCTAATTGACGAAAGCTGTGTCATCATGTCACAAGAACGATCGCGTTGGGATTCTCCTCCACTTACATCCTACAAAAAGATCATACTCACTCATTATGAGTCGATTTGTTACATACAATAAAACATACAATGCATCCGTGTACGTAGAATGCATAGCGACACTAATTATTCAGCTTATCTTCATGAATTTATAGACTATGACACATCTAAAATTAATTATCCTATTTTGACACACTGAACTACTTTTCTCCACACGTAAAACATCTCATAAGACGTACTATTAATCATGAACATAATAATCCTCTATTGACACTATCAATAAGCGGCCGAGTACAATGGCATCGCCTTGTTAACCACGAAAAAAACGTGTCAGTGTAAATACTAGCGACGCTTGCTCAGATATTTGTACCACGAGCCATATGCAAGCGTTTCCCCTTTAAGTGGATTCTATAAACAACCAGTATGCTAACTGATTTCTACGTCGCTTATTTATCACTAAAACTTGTAGGTAATAAACAAATCCTTTGTGAGTAGCAATCCTTATGTTAGGTCGGCCCGCGGTAATCTGTGTGACTATCAGAGTCAGACGAGTGTCTTTCCCATACTCGTACTTTCTAAGTTTTTTTTCACTCCGTTTGCTTTCGTGTTTAGTCCTTCGGTTCTTTTTCGCGTCGTGTTTGTTGTCCGTTCTCGAAGAAAGACGCAATGTTAAAAAGAAAAAGAGATTTGTCTTCGGTGTATAACTTGAGCATAATGTCCGTTGAAAAACAATTAAAAAGGTAGGATACACTTCGTGTGAAAAACTTTTTGTTATGCAGATTAGACAACTGTCCAGTGAATAGACATTTGAAATCCCAATATTGACGTTAGACGTTATTGCTGTCTTTTAGATTGAAGAGTTAATAATAGTTATGACAAGTTCTAGCTTAGTCTTTATATAGCTTCATAAATTACCATCTTCAGTTAGCGATCGTTATCTACTTAAATTTGAAAGTTCCGTGCTTAAACGATACAAATATCTGCTCCGATTGCTTTTATAGCATAAAAACTTAAGCCGCAATTCGCGATATGTAAGGTGCGCAATTTTTTATTTAAATTACGCAATTGAAAACCAATCGCCAAAGAATTAACATGATATTGCGAGTCGATCGCGTCGGTGATAAGCCGAAGCATGCCCCACACGTGCTACGAGTAACGGCCGATAAAAACTCACTTTAGGATAGACTCATCGATGAATCACCGTCGAGGTCTAAGCGAATAATTGTTCACTTGCACAAGACGTGGAAAGCGAATGGCGTTCGACCCTCATATCGGATGTTTAAAATTATAGAGCGAGGTTTAAATTTCTTTTTGATTTGGTCGTTAATATTTTAATTATAGTAATCATAGAATGTTTACTTTCACCTATAGTCTTGTTCATATGTTAAATGTAAAAGGATAAAATTGTTCCAAACTATTAAGCTAATAAAATAATTAAACTATTTCGTAAAGTATTAGCTTATTACAATGAAGGTTAGTGTAATTTACGTCCTCATTGCGAAATACTGTTATCTGATAATGAAATTACAAGCACATCGATTGTAATACATTCCGTTATAATTGTTATAAATGTAGGAACCATATCTATTGCAAAGTTCGTCTCGAGCGCTTTGTCATCATGAAAAAATTTGGCAAGAATGCGCGGAGGATGTGTTCGAGAGGGTCGATTTTCGCTTTCCGGCGGGCGTGTAAGGGTTTTCGCAGTGTTTGACCGGCTATTTCATGTACGGTGCCGCATTTCGGTGCTCATTCAACGAGCGAGCTGCCCGCGCGTCGGTCTCGCACACTCGCTCCACTCGGTGACAATCACGAGACCAAACACTTCGTTGTTTAGTGCGACATCTTGTACACTTGTGACTTCTAATCGAACGGTGTAATCCTGAGTGCGACACGGTAACGCGAGTGTTTTCAGTCAGTGTATTTCAAAGGTCCCGCCAAACGTTTTACTATCGGGAATTATTTTGTTGAATGAATATGGACTTGCCCGAAGGAGCTACATCAATGCCTTGTTCATGGATGTCTTTTTAACTGGTGTGTGATTTTTTTAATGTTACGAGGATATTTTATTTATAATAACAAATTTTATTTCTAGTTGTCATTGCCAGCCTTGTGTATGCGTAATGTAAACAATAGTCATTGAGTGGGTAGATGTAAATATTATTTTAATTGTGATTTACAATTACACTGGGTATGTTGATTAGTGACTTATGTGCGTGAGCGTGCATATGTAGTCAACTTAAATGTAGTTTTAAATTAAATGTGATTAATTAATAGTAATTACAGGAGTTCACAGGTGAGCTAATATTTGCAAACTAAATTAAAAGTTTACGGTAAATATATTATAAATCAGCGTCGTAACATTTATGAAGTCGAGCAATTTGGCAAACGTACGCAAACTTACGGCAATATTTATTTAAATTAAAACGGCAAATACCGGGTTTAATTGACGTTTACCAAAGGTGTTTATTTAAAAACACGTTACGGTTTGTCTCGCGCGAGGTAAATATGACATTAAAAATCATATTTCTAAATGAAATTGTTAAATAGGCGATTATATTGTATCCTATTAATATGATTACTTCATTTATTAATACATTTATTCCTAAATATTATTAATAATAGGTGGTGAATCGCCGGTTTGTACCGTGATTATACCTGCGTGCGTTATCCGAGATTACAGGTACAAGGTACAAGCGTTAAACCTTATTATTTTAATATCATGTTATTATTAAAATCTATCGCAAAAAATATAAAAGCTCATTTCATATTAATACCAGCCAATTCAACCATTAAAACATTATACGTACAATTTCTTATAGGTTCTTAAAAATGCACAGCGTGAAATAACATCTAAAACATATAAAAAGTATAATTGTCAGTATCTTATTAATCCCGAAATACTTATGAAGGAAAAAAAATTAAATTAATATAACGTTATAATAACAATATAAATTAAATTCATAAATGTACCGAAAACACAAATTGTAACATTAGCAAAAAGCTACTTGAGAATATATTTTTTTGACAAAAAGGCAAACAGTAACGAAAAAGGAAAACAATACAATGAAATTAGGGCGTGAAGGCAATAAATGTTACATTTTTAAACTGGTAAAAATGAAAAACTTAATAATTCTAGAGAAGTTCCGGTGACATTTCTAAAAATTATTCGTACTAATTAAAGTTGTTACCAAGCAATAATAAAATAAATATAAAAAAAATGTATCGATACAAAATAGGACAATTACATTTATTCGCATTCCCTTAATTGTTTATCGCCAATTAATAATAATTGTAATCTATTTTATCAAGAAATTATATACCGTTAATTATTTATGTATAATTAGCTGAATCGACAGCGATATCAATAAGAGCTAATACGATAAAAATTAAAAAGGCTAATAAAAGTCAAATGAGTGTTTATGTATTACATCACCGTATATCCATAAAAGCGTAATTGAACATGGTATTGTTATTGAAGCCGGTGGATTGGATTCGATTGATGATCATTTTAGGAAGAGGACAATACAGATAAAGAAAGAAATCGATACAGCCTAGTAAGCGGATCGTGTGGGAATGAACAACATTCACGTCGGCTATCGATCAAAGGGATTTTTCACTGAATTCTGCCCGCGATGTCATCCGATACCGATTAGTTTAGCTAACCGAATTCGAAACATCCGATCGATTACCTCTCATGCCTTTTTTGATCATAATTATTTAATCTGTTTCGACTCCTGTGGTATATTCTCAGCTATATATACAGTTGTGGTATACCGCTGCACGTATTTTTAGCTTATAACATCACTATCATAGGATAGTTTGGTATAAGAGGTGTCTCGACACCTCTCACTTAATTAAGGGAGAATGACTTACATCAGAAATTCCAGATTATACTTCTGGGATAAAGAATGCGCCGTCTACCGACTCCGGCAAGTCGACATCAAAATTTGGGTTTTTAGTAGAATTTATTAGTGACTTACTTGCTCCATTTCCCACTTAATTTATTGTCATTAAAAACTCATATAGGTATGAAGGTAAAATAAGTTATTAATACTATTTTCCCTAAATCTGTCACACTGTCTACGCCTATTATGACATGTGAGGATAAGCCGCCGGGAAAACCCTATAGCAAATGACATAATGTACGTACCTGCTTTTCGTGGTAACACACGTAAGCATTGTTTGAACTTCACAATACATTCGTTATAGATATAGAAGTCAGTGATCACGAACAATGACCACAGGATAAAAAATATCGTACAAAAATACCTCGTAAACCGGCAATATACAAACCTTGCACTAGTCTCCTATTTTTAACTATACGCAAAACGTCGTGTTTAGTTAGCATACATTATATTGTCAACGACACAGATTGACCTAATGATTCACTGACCATAAACATCGCTTATCCTCTACTGACGTAACGTAAGTAATACACGGTTCCTTGAACATAGTGTGATTTTGTTCTAATTTTATAAATAAAAAATAATTTTGCCATTTTTGTTAATTAACGTTTTATTTATGTCACACTCAGATTGTAACTTAAGGAAAAGCCTAAGAAACCATAAACCCTCGATATTTGCTAACGGAAACTATACCTGTATGTTTAGTACATGGACGAAGTAATTCAATAGACTCCAAACACAAAAACATGTGTTTCTGATTTTATATCAATCAATCAGATACTATGCAGTGCTTTATATTGCTGTGACTGTGAATATTATTGCCTGGCTGATTTTTTCCTATTATTTTCACCCAATTACTATGCCTGTATATCGTACCAAACCTTTTAAAGACTCAACTTAGTAAATTGATATGATCTAATTTTAAAATCATTTTAAAGTATACTATTTTAGTAAATTCAAACAATATATTAGGAGTTTATTTAATTGCTTCGTCACTGTTTTAGAACCACAAGATAGGGCTTTCTACATTTTAGCACTTGAAGTGAACAAAGCTGCTTCTAAGTGAGGATTTCTCTTTTAAAAGTTAAAAACACTTTACAGAATAATTGGGCTTTTGAAAACAAAATATTTTATTCAAAGTTTAGATTAAAGGGATGTACGAGTATGTTTATGGTGAATGTACCAAAACATATTTAATAGGCTAGTAGAATCAAAAACTGTTTCACTAAGGAAATTGACCTGCAAATTCCAACATGCCTTCAAAATTGTTCAAAGATGAAGATTGTACACTTATGCCTATAATATGTAACGTGTGCGCTTACGATAATAATGTGGCTTATTATTTTTTATGCGACTCCCGACAACTCCCGGCCGCTGTGCGTGAACTGTGAACATTACCCCACACTATTGTGTGGCTTTAGGCCTTAGACATTCTAAACACTATCCTTAATATTATTTATGCGACAATAAGTACAAAGACATCAAAACTTAAGTATTTATCTTTATCTATTTACATATGCGCTTTAGAAATGAAGTCAAAACCCAGCGTACGTCAAGACTACTTATAAAATACGAGTAAGTAATATATTATATTGAAAACATTTTCTCTGCTTGTTACAGGTTTTCCCAAAAGGCTTTTGGTAGCTACATCTGTCATAGTAATAATCGCCATGTGTCTAATCCCAGCTGAGGCTCGCTCGGTAGAACACAGGAGGCGGCATCAGAAAAGGCAGCCAGAGAACATGGCGCAACTAACCAAAGAAATATCAGCAAGTATGAAACGACCAAAAAATCCCAGCATCGAACTTTACAAGAACGCAACTAGAAAGATCACAAAAAAGTTACGCAACACAAAAAGGTTCTTTGATCAAAAACGAAAGATCCTTAACGAAACTAAGGAGTACGGTGATGGGAAGCCGGAGTGGCTACCGACGTTCAGCTTTGTCGATGTTCACTTCCATGATTATAAGTCATCTCGCAAAGGCGCTTCGATAACAGAAAGAAAGGTAAGATTCTTGAAACGTTACTCAATTTATTTTAAATCACAGCGCTCAATGAACATAACATAATAATATGTTCATAGACTGAGTTAGAACGCCTTGGTATCTCTTCTGTTCATCTGACCAAATGAAACCCATTAGGATTTTTTTGTGTTCAAAAATCTGCATAAACAACCCTTTAAATCTAAACACAGCAGCATTTAAACTGCTGTAGAAGTAGTGATGCCTTTTTAAAAACCATTAGGCTTATGTAACCATTACAATCTTCTATGAAATATGAATTGAATATGGATGTTAGTATATTCTTTGTATTTTATACGTTCTCATTTATAATACACATAGATTATAAATAGATTCCAATATATTGAAAATTAATAAAAAATATAACTTCATTCTACACTAACGCAGGCTGTAAATTGAAACGGCAGAAAGCTTGGAATCCAAAGACGAGCTTATTTAGAGTAAGGTTTAAAGAGTCTGACAGTGTAATTACTGTGGCCGATCATTTCACATCTTGAGGGTGTGGTGGTCCAACCCATCAGTCTTTTTGTTCCGTTCAATGTTTTTACGTCATTTTTAATTTATTTTTGCTTTATTTAAGAC
This sequence comes from Cecropterus dorantes dorantes, assembly GCA_018249915.1. NCBI lineage: Eukaryota > Metazoa > Arthropoda > Insecta > Lepidoptera > Hesperiidae > Cecropterus > Cecropterus dorantes. The sequence goes on along the minus strand of DWLI01001424.1, from coordinate 3,992 downwards.
AAAGAGTGTACATTAGCCTCCCCGAGCCCGTTGCAACTTAAATGAGGTTCCGTCGAGCCAAATTACACGTGGCTGGCCTTTGTACCGCGTTTATTTACTTCACGTTGTACTTAAGGGCAATAACTAGAAGCAAGCCCTTCATTTTCACCGCCGCTTTTTGTTTTGATCGCAGTTTTTAGTAATTTATGAACGTATGTAAAAAAAGACTAAAGGATACTTATTTTGACGTATTATTGCCATGATTCATGAAATGACTGGTAATTTATTTTATAATATAGACAAAACAGATTAGAAACCTTTTCCATTAACAGGGATAAAAGTTGTCAAATGAATTATTTTGTATTATATTCTGCGCGCACGTTGTCATATTGAAGAAAATTTATTAACATTCATTAACGTCTTATAGAACTCCTATTAAATTTGTAAACCATACGAAATAAATTATAATATTTAAATACACATAATTTGCACGCAGTCATCGCCTGTTAAGTCGAATAATTATGTGCAAAAAGAGGACATGCTCATAACTTAAACCCAATGAGAAATGACCTCAAACAGTTGTCCATTGCCATTGTAAAGCTAAGTTAAGCGAGCCACACGAGAAAGAGGTTCCCGTGTGGCTGGTGGCATATTAATCTGAAGCTTTTGTTTAGTCTCAGTTGAAGCATACCACGGATCCAGTTAAATGTTTCGGAGAAATTTGCATAGATGGCCACCGTCCGATTCTGCGCGCACGCGATCTTAAATTGAACCTTTAATAACAATAAGCGAGAATACTTATTTAAGAATATTCTTTTTAATTTTATATTATATGAATTTATAGCGTTTATTTAGCAATAAGAAAGATGTCAGTTGTTAAACAATTTCTTTCTTTGTAATACTAATTAGATTCGTGTAATAAATAAGTAAATACACAAGTCACACAAAAATCGGTTTTTAAAATAATCATAATCAATTACCACAATTTCTAAAAGTGATATCAGTATTGTAAATACAACTCAGAACCTTTTCGCGCGATTAGGGACGTAGGGAACAACACCACTAACACAAATATGTAAATGAAACAAACAATGTCGAATGAAAATGTATTTATAGTTTCAATTGTACTTACCGCCTCCGTTCACGAAAATCTATTATCCACAAGCGTTTTGTAACGGATCTCTTAAGCTTTTATTATTTACCGAACACACATCTGGACCGCGACTTTCTATTACGTATTCATATTGAACACCCACTAATTAGTACACAAAAGTTAATGCGACACGAGACAATAAGTATGTGCGCATTCAGTGTCCGATGTCCTTACACATTAGAGCGACCTTTTCGTTGAGCGTGCCATACACTAAATTATTTTCTAACATAGCAGTGCTGAGTCGCCCGGTATCCATGTCAATGAATATTAAATATTTCTTGTGTATGTCTCGACAGTTCGTCAATGCACGGCCACTTAAGATATTTAAATATTTGACGTTGGGCAAAGGAAAGCGTTAGAATTCAAGTGATCTCAGCTTCGTTCGGGTCTTAGTTGACTTACGAACAATTTAAAAATTAAATACTGCTCAAATGAGACGTTAAAACAGTGGGATCGACTAAAGAATACTATGGATACACTTTATTCTGTTATATTATTTTGAACATTTTTATTTTGTTGTTAATGTTAAATACATAATACAATAACATTAATACCATATTATCGTGTTAGTGTTTTTATTAATCTAATTTAATCGACTTACATAATGATATTCGGATGATTTGATCCATTTATTTATAAGTTCATTGAGCTGTGATAATGCTTGCTAAACAAATACAGCTACCTTACGCTGCCCTAATAGGATCCATGATGAAACCAGTAAATGGGAAATTGTAATATCTTTATAAGACAATTTATATTGTTAAATTTTACAATGGACGAGAACTATGAGCGTTTCAAATATACTCATATATAAGCAAAGCTACGCCGCAAGAGCAAAGGGCAGGCATTCCACAGTATTAGCACGAAAGCATTCGTGGTGACAGCGTGCGTTAAGCGGCCGCTCCATACGTTCGGTGTTTGTTCAGTATTTACGATTTAACAAAACAACACGAAATGTTAAAAACACATTATTTGTCCAAGTGAGACGAATGTGAACTTACGATTCCGGCACAGTGCGTTTGTCTCCAACACGTTCCGCGGACTAAGCTCGCCTCTTTAAGGCAAATGTACGGCTCATTGTCGAGGTTCAGTGTTAATACTCCGCCATATTTACTCACAGACTCCGACGCTTTTATTATCGTACCCGACAATTTCTTTGCGCGTCTCCCCTCACAATACTGAATTGCTCATTGCAGCTCCACGGAGCTCGTGCTCAATGGTTTTATGAACCGTAAAAGATTAACGATTAATTTTTAAGTCCAGCCTTTAACGTCTTATAAATATCGAATATTCATTATAGCATTGCGAAATTCCTGAGCCTATTAGTTGAGTCACCGACAAAATCGTAATTTTAAATTATATGGATTTACTGTGAGAAATAATATTTTCTTATCCAACGCAAGTATGATTGTATGAAAAGGAATGTTTATTCCGGAAATGTGGGTTAAGCAGTAAAGAAAATAATAACAAACCATAAACAATCTGTAATGATAGTTTAGAATTAATTAATAACTACTGATGTGGTACTGAAGAACGTAAAAACTATCCACTTAACAATAAAAATGTATATAACAAAAAATACATAAGTTTAGCATATTTAAAAAAAAAAACTTTTTAAACTTCTTTCGCGACGGGTCATGTCGACCGTTGCCGCCGCTTGTCGTTCGTGTGTTAGCTCCCTAATGCCTTAACTAATATAAAAATAAGATTTACACCAAGAGACAACGTATGAATGATAATAACACCATTGACGTAAAACCTAGCGGAAAATGACCTAGTATAGAATTTCCGGAAACTGGACCAAATATTTCCGCTATGTGCACGGTACCGCGCCAACATGTTATGTGTCACACATATGATCATTTCAGAATAATATAATTGAACCGGCGAGACAAGAATGATTTGGCACAAATTATATTATTAATTAATAGTGGCGCTAGAGAGTAATCCGGTGTTCCGGGAATAATAATGAGTGCTCTCGTGAATGGGATGAGTTCATTCATTACTCCCGCTTCAGTATGGATTGTTTTCCTGAAATATTAGTCACCGTAGTAATGCATAGTATTACTCAATGCTCATTGATGACATAGTAGCTGTAATATGTGACTGGAGTCACTAATGATAAACATATTTTACGATTTAGCCTATTGTATGCTTTTGCATTGACCAGATTTAGCGAAATTGTTTTTTTACTCGATTTAGTTACGTTAATATTATTATTGAGTATTTCATGAGTTGAGGTTATTGTGTATTTCAGGTGTTAATAAAATATGTACATATTTAAAACAAATCAGCACGATTTTAACTTTTATTTCTCAATCAATTTGCTTTTTTTTGTTTAACGAGCCTTAGTGATATCAATAAAAAAGGAAAACAGTTTTTTTTTTGTTATAGTTCGACAATTGAGCGAAAACTGATCAGTTTTAAATTTATAACTTCTAAAACATGTATCATATTTTTTTTTATTATTTTATATAACTATTCATTTTATTATCATTTAATTCCGTAAATCCTAATTATCCATCTTATTCAATAGCAATATTTCGACATAGTTTACGCATACAAACACAAAACATACTTCAAAGGGCCATTATCGCAATGTTTTGTATTGCTCATATATAGACACACTTGAAACATTTATTTTCAAAAGACAATAACAAGCGATCTGTTACAAGCGTTGCCGTCGAGGCAAACCGGATCGTCTGGTATTTGTATTTGTGTTTCCTTGCATCTCACTAAGATTATATTCTGACAGTTGATCTTTGGAAAATACCCAAAAAATACAACAGAGGGAAAAAATATTTACTTACGTTTTTTTAATTATTGAAAAATAAATTGAATATGCAGTCCTCCCGATGAT
>DWLI01001423.1:0-15638 GCA_018249915.1 Cecropterus dorantes dorantes | reverse complement strand
TAGACAAATGCATAGATACAGTTAACATAAACTACACTAGATGTCGCTACGGTACACATTTTGATATACAATCAATACCCCCACTATATCAAAATAAAATAACAATTTTTACTTTTGTCGAACTCCCAACAATTCTATAAATTTATAATGTTTTACAGAATTTAAAGACTTTGTGAGTATGTCAGCTGGCATTAGATCTGTCTGAAGATACTCAATTTTAACTATATTATTTTTAATACATTCTCTACCAAAGTGGAATCTTATGTCTATGTGCTTTGTTCTATTGTGAAATACAGGATTATATAACAACTTGTGTGCACTCTGGTTATCATTAAAAATTACAATACATTGCATTAGACCTAAGATTTCATTTTGCAAATTCCTAAGGTAAATTGCCTCCTTACAACATTCAGATATGCCAACATACTCTGCTTCGGTACTAGATAAAGTTACATTCTTTTGCTTTTTACTTCCCCAAGATATCAAACCACTAGATAGAGTAAAACAATAGCCTGTATAGGATCTCCTATCTGTGATATCACTACCCCAATCTGCATCCACATAGCCCAATATCTTGTTGTCATCTGTGCCATTATACTTAATACAATAATCTTTAGTTCCCTTTAGGTATCTCAGTATACGTTTAGCATGAGCCCAGTGCTCTTTATTGTAACAATTGTTGAACTGACTTAAGTACACAACAGGAAAAGCTATATCGGGTCGGGTAAGTATGGCAAGATATATTAAACATCCAATTAGTTGCTGATAAGGCAAACTTTTATCACAGCTTAAATCTTTTGTTAATTTTAATCCACACTCCATTGGTGTATCTACTGGTTTACAGTCAACCATATTAAATTTTTGTAACAACTGCTCAATATAATCACATTGATCTAAAGTTAAAATCTTATTACATTTATCATAATGAACTGACATACCAAGACACTGTCTAATTTGACCCAGGTCTTTAATTTTAAACTGAGATTCCAAAGTATACTTTAAATTATTCGTTTCATCACTACTATTTGAAAACACAAAAAAATCATCTACGTATAATGCAATTATAATCATACGTCTACCATCCTTTTTAGTATACAAACAAGGTTCATATTTCGACTTTGAATAACCATTTTCAGTTAAGCACATATCTACTTTATTATACCACATTCTTGATGATTGCTTCAATCCATAAATAGCCTTTTTCAATTTCAAAACTTTGTCTGAATCTGGGCAGTTAAACCCTTCAGGCATTTGCATGTATATATTTTCATTTAAATCACCATTCAAGAATGCAGTACACACATCTAAATGTGTTATGTCAAGTCCAAGTTTTACAGAAATAGCAAGCAATAATCTGAGAGAACTGTATCTTACTACAGGCGAGAAAGTCTCAGTATAGTCAACACCAGGTTGCTGGGTAAACCCTTTAGCCACTAACCTTGCACGGTAACGGACTTTACCACTACACTCAAGCTTTTTCTTAAGTACCCACTTACACTGCACAATAGTAGAGTTATCAGGAACATTGACTACCTCCCAGGCACCACTTTGCTCGAAGCACTCCAGCTCCTCCTGTACTGCCTGCAGCCACTGGTCTCTCTCAGGCCCTTTCAGTGCTTGCTTGAGTGTGAGACCTGTTCCACTATCCATTTCTGTGTAGCAGAGACCACCAAAACCAAATCTGTCTGGTGCACGACGTTCCCTCACAGGTCTATCAGGCTTATAACTACTACTCTGTGTGTCTACACAATCTTCATAATCACTTGGTATATAATCTGAAAACTCTGTAGATGTATCCTCCTTTGCTTCTTCTGTCAATGTACAATCTGAGTCCCCCACTGAATTCTGCAAAATCTGGGTGTCTCCTGATGTTTTATCCATCTCAGACTCATTTTTATTCTCTTCAGACGTAATATCCATCATAACCAACTGTTTCTCCATGATAATTACATCTCTACTTGTGAAAATTCTTTTCTCTTTTGGATCATACAATCTGTAGCCTTTAATATTATCAGGATATCCAAGTAGTATACATTCAATGGACTTTCTGTCCCATTTGGACCTTTTCTCTTTGTTGACATGGACCATGATAAGTGATCCAAAAATCCTTACGTTGCTCAGATCTGGCTTAACACCTGTCCATAATTCATATGGTGTTTTGCCATCTAAAACTGAAGAAACAATCCGATTATGTAAGTATACAGCCGTATTGCAAGCCTCCGCCCAGAACTTCTTGTCCAGATCAGCGTCATAAAGCATGCACTTAGCCTTTTCAATAACCGTTCTATTCATTCTTTCACATAATCCGTTTTGTTGAGGTGTATAAGGGTTGGATTTTTGGTGCACTATTCCGAATTTCTTCAAGTAATCATCAAACGCTGTATTACAAAATTCCTTCCCGTTGTCAGTTCTGAAGGTTTTCACTTTTCTATTAGTTTGGTTTTCTGCCAATGCCTTGAATTCCTTAAAGTATTTCAACGCTTCATTCTTATGTTTTAGAAAGTAAATGAAGGTCATCCGGCTGAAGTCATCGACGAACAATAGAAAGTAGGATGCGCCTCCCAGTGAAGTTGCCTCCATTGGCCCACAAAGGTCACTATGTACAACATTTAGCAATTCTGTACTCCTTGTGTCACTACTTGTAAAAGGTAATCTGCACTGCTTACCTTCACAGCATATCTTACAGGTTGATTTACTTATGGTGAAATTCTCATCATAACTCATTCCCTCAACTGCATTTTTGGTTTTCCTTAAACTATCACTGTTCAAGTGGCCTAATCTGCGATGCCAAGTAAGATCCGAAGTAGTCACTGCAGCAACCAAACATTCTTTTAGGTTCAGTTTATAAACACCATTTATCAACGAAGCAGTAGCAACCAGTTCACGTTTTCTATTGTAAATATGACAAATGTCATCCGTAAAATGCACCTTGTTGCCATTTTGAATCAATCTGCTTACTGATATGAGGTTAGTTGTCAAGTTTGGTACACAGTAAACATCTTCAATGTTTATTTCAAATTCACTACCTTTAACTGAGGTTACAATCTTAACATCGCCAGCACACGTAACGGAAACAGTTTCTTGATTTGCAACCATTATTTCTTGTTGAACTTTCCGATATCTACTAGTGATCCAATCTACATTAGCAGTTAAATGCACACTAGCACCGGAATCAATATACCAGTCCGTTTTGTTGAAACTGCCGCTTAAGAATACAGCTGAGAACGCATTAGTCTGCTTACGTTCTGCATTTTTGTTGAACTTGGGATTATTCTGGCACTGTGATCGATAATGTCCAGTTTGTTTACATCGATAGCATCTGATAGTTTTCGAGTTGACGTTTTCATTTTGATATTTGACGCCATCTTTGCCAGTACTGCCACTCATAGACGCACTTGATTTCGACTTGTTCTGTTGGTATTTCCTTGACACTGCGAGCGCGCCATCCACATTGTCTATACTTCCGGTTTCCATGTCTAGAAGCTTGCTTTTAATGGCGTCCGTTGTTACTTGAATGCCCGAATGCTCTATCGCCATAATCATGGGAGAGAACTTTTCTGGTAATCCAGCTAGTAGCAGCGAACCAATCCATTCATCATTTATTGCAAATCCTGTTCCACATAGTTTCTGACCCGTCTCTATTATTTGCGTTACATAAGAAGTCATGGAACTGCAATTCTCCAATCGAATAGATATCAAATTTCGTAAAAGACTGATCCTTCTAGTAAACCCAGAATCGTCGAAGAGCGACTTGAGTTTTTCCCACAGCTCCTTTGTAGTTTTAACGGTCTTGATATGAACATATAACGATGAGTCTATAGTGAGAACAAGCTTCGCTTTTGTTTTCGCGTCGTCTGCAGCTGATACAACAATTTCTGTACCACTTTCATCTCGTTCGGTCTTGATACACTTCATCATCCCTTCGAGTATTAAAAAGTTTTCTGCTGCGAACACCCATTCATCATAGTTCTCACGACCACGCAACTTCGGCACATTTATAATGTAATTGGCCGCCATTACGACAAAGCGAACGAACCGAGCACCGGCACCCACGTAGCACAATACACTTACAGTACAGTTTTTACGCGGAAAACTGGCCGAACCAATTTGGAAATATCGATAAACGATCGAATTGTAACAAATTACTTTCAATTGGTTGCTCAGAATAAAAAACTGGCCCCATAACCTCTGTGGAAGCGTGCTGGGCCCATAACCTCTTAAATGAAACAACCGAGTGCGTTGGAAATGACAGACTGACTTGTATTTATTTCATAGACAAATGCATAGATACAGTTAACATAAACTACACTAGATGTCGCTACGGTACACATTTTGATATACAATCAATAATAAGTAACACACAAAACAAAAATAATGTTTTTTTTCTGTATGTATGTGAGGTTTACACGTCGCATCAGGCGAAAGAATACTATTTATAACTCTGTACTAGACCTAAGTTCTTTTAGGTCAATAACCGTATACCTCAATAAACGTGCACCTAATAAACTAACCTAACCTAACACCATTGATATAAGGCTTAGATACTTACTACCACCTTCAAACCATATAATAAAAGCCTAAACTTAAAGTGAACAAAATTTCCAGCAACTAGATTCAACGAGGAGGTCCGCGCACACCTAGGAGGTCCCATATAACAGAGATTAATTAATTCTAGAATTACAATATAATCGAGGCAAAGTATTCGATCATATCAGAGGTCGATCAAAGTGCGAGCGCTCCGCAGTTACTAAAAGGACTATAGAGACGTGCATGTAATGAAATCACATAAAAAACGAGCCTCATCAATCAAGAGACTCCAAACATCTGACCGAGGCCCGGCTGTCAGCCGATCATGTAATTAAATAAATTTACCAGATAACCATGCATAATTAGCACAAAAGCACAGTTTCCTGCGTCAACCTTTATCAACCAGAGAAATCGCCTAATTCACACCTCAAAGAACCCGAATTTGACATACAAAGAGTTCTCGGCTGGTCAAATTAATCAACTGGCCCCTAATTATGGCGTATTTTAAAATGTTTTGGACGAAACGACACAGTTTTGACAGAGGCGTAAAGATAAATGATCGCTAATTGCCCGCCGGCCGCGGGGCGGTTCGGATCCGAGCTCATCTAATGTGAAACGCATTGCAACTGTTGCCGCGATGCGAATCGATCTTAATTTTATCTGTGTCCTTAGCATGAGCTTATTATTCTTCAAAAACGATCAACGTTTACGTTTTTAGCTATACATTGCAAAGTGTGGTCGATAACAAAAATATAAACGTAAATGTGTGCAATTCTGCAACGGCAAAACGTAAACGGTGATCGTTTTGAGGAAACGTAACAAACTCATACTAATGGCACTCACCTTCCATTGTTACCCAGTTGAAGGAGAATCCAATAAATCAAGTTAGTCAAGTATCCAACGTAATGTTATTTTAAATCTGCAAAGTAAATATAATAATATTATAATAATTGTAGTTCTATTTTAACGGATGTTAGGGGAGACATACTTATCCGAGGCGTCGTAACTTAGCCCTCAGGGGTAGCAACGCATTTGTGTTTAACCTCAGATGAGACTGATCTTTTCTGGGTTTCATTTAGCGATGTGCCGGAGATCCGCAGATATCCGAAGCATGAGTAAGATCCATATCCGTATCCGCTACTTTTTGGGCGGATCTCAAACGGATATTTTATACCAATTGTTAAATTCATGTTATAAATTCATTATATACAAAAATTCTAAATGTTCATAGGCGATAAGGTAACAAGAAATTTGTATTAAATTACATATTTTTATTAATATTACACGTATTTTGCGCATATTGTAAAATTTACATATCTTAACATTATATGTTATGACATATAATGATAGTGTACTCGTACTTTTCTCACATGCAGAAACATGTTAATAAAGCAACTGCCGCTCAAGGACACGCGCATAAAGTAAATAAATTTGACAGAAAGTTGAGATCCGTATCCGTATCCGCGGATCTCAACACCAATGATCCGTATTGGCATCGGTATCCGCGGATCTATTATTTTAATGATTATAGATGACCCCTTACCATTAGGTGGATTGTATGCTCGTTTACTACTTCCATGTTATAGATATTAAAAATGTTGCAAGTTTCTCCCACGGCACATCACCCCTTAAACCAGAACACATTAACGCTTAAGACTGCTGTGATCTTACTAATGCGAAAGTTTGTGAGAATGTTTGTATGTTTGTTAGTCTTTTACAAAATTCACTGACCTTATTTCGTTAAAATTAGGCACACAGATAGTTGACAACCTAGGATAATCATTACGGTACTTGACGTGAGTGAAGCAGGGGAAACCGCGCGAAGCTAGCAAGACATTAATATTTAAAGCTTATTTAAAGTTCATTAAAATCTTAAAATGCCTGTTCGAGTTGATTCTAATAAAACGAGCTATCCACTTTTTATAGGTGTGAAAACAGGTGGTGTTTTCTAAATGTTGTTTATTTTATGACATGTCGAACTGCTTTTATTAAATTTTATGCGAAAGTTGACTCCAGCTGGCGTAGCTGTGACGATGTTATTGGCACTTAAAGGTTCTAGGGTCGCTTTTAATTGGAATGAAATGTTGTTTTTACCCGACTGTGTCAAAAGGAAGGTTCTTACATGTTGCCTTACATTTGGCTAAACATAAGGCATGTTTGGCAAGATACGCTACACGTTGACAGGCACAGGCAATAACCATTGAAATATATATTATTATTTCCTTTATATGTCTTATTATATATCTCCCTTAGGTCAGTACCTTTACCGAAAAAATACAACAGCGCTTAACATTGTGTTATTAGACAGGTATGGCGGTGGTGTCTCCGGAGTGGAACCACAAAGGGATCTACTACCTTTAATTATTTTTTTATTTTAAATCTGGAGGTTTTAGAACGAAGTGTATATAGACTCATAGTGCTAGGATAAGAATTTGAACTATTATGTACCTCAGATCGAATAAGTTTATTTGTGAATAAGGTAAGGTATTCGGTAAGATGTTGATTGAAAAACAATTTAGTTATATCGCTTATTATGCTCTTCAATGGTTGTCAAAAATACCTGTTTTTTTGGTTAGACTAAAAAAATGAAAAAAGAAAGACTATCCACGTCTCGATATCTCTATTCCTTAATGCATTTCATAATTATTATTTCTAAAATATATTCAATCAAGAATGACTGCTTTTTCCATTTCCACGGCAAATTAAATAATACGTCATACCTGGGTAGGTACTTCATTAACTCACTTATACTACTAAATTAAATCTACTACTAAAGGAACTAAAGAAAAGCTACTAATAATAAAAATATAATAATAATACAAAATCTTATTTCAAAAATACAATCAGAAACAACCAATTTTATGGTAGTTTAGTTTATAAGTAATTATTAATTCCTTTAAGCATATTTTCGTAATAATTACCATGTTTATTTAAATATATTTTAATTGAATGGTGACAATACATCACAAAAACGTGTTATATTTTCTAAAAATACAACATACACCATCAAGCTAACACATTTTTCATTTTTGATATCGGTACTGTTATAAGTAACTTCTATCTAAATATGTATATTTAAACTTTCGATGAGGTAGGTATATTTTAACTCGTATGTATGTTTAAACTTTCATATAATTAGGAATATTTTCAACGAAGTCCTGTTTTAATCGTGAAGGTATTTAATTATTTCTATGTAGTATATTTCTTAGTGAATAGGTACGTATAATATTTACTTTTTCAGATTCGTTACAATAAAACTTTTATTCGTTATAGGGCTTAATAAAACAAAGCATACGAATGGAGAGTCACGCCAAACAGCACTTCGCTATTATTGCTTTATTGTGCCAATTTACAATGTTTACTTTGAGTTTAATTAAAGCTTATTGTAATACGTAACTAGGAAATGCTTGTAGGTAGATATATCTATCTACATACGGCTCACATTATTATGAGTCGACCATCTTAGTCCTTGGAAGTGGCATTTGTCTTTCGATAGAACCCCTGTTCTGTATGAAGTTGCTTACATACGAAAAAATGGCTCATAATAAAAGTTATACAAAAATAATATAAATCACGTGCAAGTGACTGTTTATCCCAACTGATTTTCGACGTATCTATTTTCCGATTTAAATTGGACTTGCACAACAATGTGCTGCCGTTTTTACCTATAACTTTTACAAAAGTATGAAATATAACTTATGGTGATGACTGACGGTTGATTTACATCATGAAGCGAATAACATTTACTAATAAATAACATATTTAATAGACTTCAGGTGGAATTCCAACTCTACGTAGAGTTGCTTCAGGTGTCCGTGTGTGAAATGATTACTTACCTGGAACACTGCATGCTCGTGTGCTTTTGATGTGAGATGATATGATACAATACGATATAATATGATACTATATGATATTATATGTGCGAACCATTTAATAAAAGTTAAAGTTCGTACGTACACACAATGATAAAGCTATCCTTTTTTATAAAAAATGATAGCTTTATCTTTATGTATACATAAGAATATATATACGTAAGAATGTACGTATGAACGTACATTACAAATTGAAAATATTAAGTACAAAGACCTCAGAGCTGACAATAGCGCCACAGATAACAAAAATGTCGATTGACATAAGTTTTAAAATGGTTAGTGTTGTACTTAGTATTCTTCCAACAGCTATCATATCAAATAAAATCAAAAGTCTTATAGTCAAATAGATTTTTTACAGAAACCTGTAGAACTTCAATTATCAAAATAAATAAAAGGCTTGTTCAAGACCATGTTCCATTACCGAACAACTATTATTTCTCCGTCAACCCATTATTGTGCCACTGCTGGCACGGGTCTTCTCTCAGATTGAGAGAGTATCAGGCCATAGTCCACCGCGCTGGCCAAGTGCGAATTGGTAGACGGCCTATCATATGAGATGACGTAAAGTGATGGACGATGGCATGTGTGGTCGCATGCCATTGTAGAAACCAGAATATACCTACAGTGAGCGCCAATGCGTACGGGGAAAGAGCCCGAAAGGGGCATCGCTTGGAGGACTCCGGTTGCGTTCCGTTGGAGATCCCGGAGTCCTCCACACGGCGCTGAGGGCGGCCACCAGGGGGTTTTTAGAGCGGTAAAAATCCCGGCGTCGCTCCCATCTTTTGAAGGTTTTCCCGTCGAAAACAAAAAAAAAGCCCAGTCGCTTACCTGGGTGGAGCCTGATGAAGCAATGAGGACACCGGTTGCGCTCCTTTGGAGCAGGGATATACTACCGCCTCACCTAATTCTAGCGTGAAGCGGTTCTCGCGTTTCGGTGGAAGGGTGTGGTTGCCGGGTGACTTTAAATGAGGCGCACATCTTTATTTCTTTATTTGACATGACAACGGCATAAAATAAAGACATTTTATAAATATCATTATGTAACAAAGTAAAGTACACTGGTATGTAAGCCAATTATGGCCATGTACAACATTTACAAAAATGAAGACATGTAGTACAATGCAAAGAATGTAAATTATGAAGCAAATTAAATATTGCTCTTTACAATAAATTTACGTTAAATATATAAGAAATATATCTTAGGAAGCAAAACTATAGAGGTAATTAGATAATTTGTGTTTGAGATAGTAACATTTATAGTGGAAAATGTCGGTCGGCTGAGTCGGCATCATAGTCCTCGAGAGTGGCAACGTATCTGATCTATATTGATCGACTTCAGGTAGAGTCCCGGTGCTATATAAAGTTGCTTACAGATGTCCATGGGTGGTGACCACTTACCATCAAGTAGACTGCATGCTTGTTTGCTACTTCATTCTAATAAAAAAACTTATAACCATTGTCGATTGCGTTCAGTACTGGAGTTTCGCATGCCTCGTTAAGATGTACGAAAAAAAATTGTCATCATGTTGTTAGGCGAGAAAATAACATTACATAAATGGTTCAAATTTGCAATATTCTCCAAATTTATCATGACGCTCCAACTCACTTATAATGCAAATTGTGCTCTGTCTGAGGTCTCTGTCTGAGAATGGTGTTTAAAAAATTCTTTTGGACATAATCAACCAAAATTAAATAACAAATTTTAGCGTGTGGTTAGGCTAACGAATACTTATTGATGAAGTAGAATAAGCATGGAGGATAGTAATCTACTAATGAAAGTATTTTTCGTCGCCGATCAGTATAATTTTGGTAAAAATTATAGTAGATGACATTTTTTTTAATTTTGAAGGGAAATTTTGGTTGACGAAAAAAATTCATTGTCACCTACTTTCCCTGACTTTCTGCAATTTGACAACTAAAAAAAAGGTCATTCTTCGATCATAATCGAAATAAAATGTACTGTATATTGTAATGACCTTCTTTTTTGTTACGAGGGGAAAACCTTCAAAAGGTACCCGACGCCGTGGGAGCGACGCCGGGTTATTTGGGATTTTTACCACACTAAAACCACCCCGGTGGTCGTTTGCAGCGCTACGTAGAGGACTCCGGGATCTCCAACGGAACACAACCGGAGTCCTCCGAGCGCAATGCCCCTTTCGGGCTCTTAACGAAGAGCATTTTTGCTCGTGGTGCCTTCTGATGTTACGACCGTGGTCGTCCTTCCCGGGGTCGCTTGGCTGAACGGTTCGAGCTCCCCCTCTTACCGCCCGCAACCCCGGAAGCCCCCTTTTAGTCGCCTCTTACGACAGGCAGGGAATACCGTTGTCCTATTCTGGTTCCGGAACTACAGGGACAATACTGTGCTGCGCTGTGCTAATAATGACCTGCTACAGTAAACAGTAGAAAAATTGAAAATACAGTAAGTCTACTGTAATTACAGTGCAAGTGGAAGCACTGTCGCCGATGGACTGCTGCGTTTGAACTACACTATTTGGTTACATACTAAGAATACCTAATGTAGCTCTATCTTATTAAATCCATAACCTTTATCCCTTCAAACCGGAAAACAGGCGCACCTAACAATATTCTTATGATGATGAGTCATAAAAATAGAAATGACGCTGGACTACCGTTATCGAACTCTAAAGAATTCTAACACAATGAAAACCATCCATCACCAACCATCCATACTTCCCAATTTTTTGTATCTTATTAAACGTTAACTTATTTTACAGCTAATGCCACGAAAACTATTTACCGCTGGGTATAAATTGTGCGTCAAAATTCTGTCCGGTTGTAATACTCGTATACAGATAGTCAAACTACTATTTCAACAAATATACAACACTTTTTATATATCAAATACGATACATAGACTTTTATTACGCTGTAAATCAAAATTCTATTAGTTTTGCCTTACGTACTAATATAAATGAACAAGCAAACACTCTCATATTTATTTACAATAGTTTAAGCAAAGTAAAAGCGATCAAAAATATTTACAAAATTTTATGTGTCTCTTATCATATTTACTCCTCACGTAATTCCATTTCCAATACGAAATACCTTGCTAAGGGGCTTATTATATAGAAACTAGATAATAAATAAGTAACTCTTAAATTTCTTTTTTATTCATTACATATATGTAAGGTACTCTTTAGGACACATAAAAAAGAAAAAAATGTTTATGGCAGTATTAAATTTAGGTATTTCAAACTGCTACGAAATAAAATCCATAGATCTGCATAATTTACGTTTCATTTTTAAATTGTTCTAAATTTGAAATAATTCCATATCAAATTTGGAACTTAGGCTGTGGTCTTACCGAACCATGCGCACTCCCGTTTTGTCCCATACGGGAGACGCGCTAGACTCCAGTCTATTTTGTGAGACTTGCCGCGTGGCCGCCTCTTACCGGCAGCTTGATCACAACTTTTAACGTTGCGTTCCAACAGTAATTCGAAAATCGAATTTCGAACATAACCGTATTACATTTGAATAATAATATGCATTCCTTTTTAATTCGCGCCTTCGAATAAAAAAAGTTTGTAAACAATTAGTGAAGTTCTGTGCAAGTTTTATCCGTGATGTTAGTATAGTTGACTGTTTACGAGTTAGTTATAAAGACTTTGATCTCTTTAGTTATTATTTAGTATAAGATTTACTTTGGCAAGATGCGATAATTATAAACTTTCGATTTTCCACAATGACGCCGGCGCGTCGTTGTGGAAAATTTTAATCTGTCGTTGAAGCGGCTTTAGGTAAGTGGAAAGTCAGATAATAATTTTCATTGTTTTCGTAGTTATAGTTTAAGGGAAAATGTGAATTTTTTTTCGTTTTCCTACTTATAATATAAGGATAATGTAAAATGTTTTTTTTTGTTTTTATTATCATAATCTATATTTACTTGTATGGCGGGCAAAATAAATGTTTCATAAGAATCGTGTTATGAATAATCTCTGAAGTTAAAACGATTACTTTAAACACAGAAAATAAAACTTACAAAAATACGAGGTAATTACAAAAAATACAAAATTTATGAAGCTTACATTAAAAAAAAACCTATTATATATATCGTGAGTATAATTCATTAAAATTTTAATATTTACTTACCTAGGTAAGTAGGTACTTTTTTTAATAAAAATTATTTAAAGATTTTCCATAAAATTGAATAAAAGGTGAAATTAAAGGGTATTATAGTATTTATATATATAAAAACCCTTATCACTTGTTATCATGGCATACCATTACGGTAGCACATCAGAAAACATTAAAAAAATTGGGTCAATGAGTTAACGCGAGCACCGTCGGAAGCTGTCGCTTATATTAATATTGGACATATTATGTTTTACACGTTGTTTATTTACTGTGTAGAAGGAATATATTAAAATTAGCAGTACCCGTGATTCGTTCGCGTAGACTATAATATAATCCATCCATCCAGGATTTTTTTGGTATAAACTGTTGGGACATGCTGCTGGACATAAGCTTCTCCTAATGAGATATTGTGACCTAATAGTCACCGTGCCCATGAGTGTTGTTGAACACAGTTAGTTCTACACAGACGCCGCTACCCATAGAAAGTTCCAACCTTTATTTTATCCAAAGAAATCCAGGGAAACTAAAGAAACAAGGAAACTTTATTTACTGTGCAGAAAGAATATAGTAAATTAGCAGTACCCGTGATTCGTTCGCATAGACTATAATATAATTCATCCATCCAGTTCGTTTGATATACACTGCTGGGATATGCTGCTGGACATAGGGCTCTCCTTATGAGGTATTGTGACCTAATAGTCACCTGTCCTAATAGGCACCGTGCCCATGAGTGCACAGTTAGTTCTACACAGACGCCGCTGCCCATAGAAAGTTACAACCCTTATTGTATCCAAGGAAACAAGGAAACTTCAAAAAAAAATAACTAAAAGTCTAAATCTAAATTTACGCTTCTTGGAAACTGTGGAATTTGAATACAGAATTTCGACTTTTTTGTATATGTGTGAATGGACATTTGCGTCGTGGATTCTATTGCGTCATGGGGTTCCTATGTGAATCCTGTTTTTTAAAGATACGCATTCTCTAGGCCTATAAAACTTGGCGGTGAGAGATCCTGTAATCATCGTCTTTGTTTGTTGAAATTGGAGGAAGACATAGTCTACCATACAGGAGGAGGAGGAATATTTATCTCTCTTGGACGCACTACTCTTCTGCTGCACATAAGAAAATTAGTTGTTATTTCCTATTTCCGTTCCCTAGGTTCTGTCTGCGATTTATACTTAGAACCGCTTATTAACTCGTCCAGGGTAAAATTATCTATATTCATTTATTAGTTCATGTCTCGCCCATAAGAAATATTTATTTCAGAAAAGCTAGCATGAGCAAACATTCACACCGATCTCCAGCCCTATAAAGTCCACTCTTGGATAAGTTCTCCCCTAGAAAGCGTGAATGTTTATGACGCAGTAAATAAAATAAAGTTCTCAGGACAATCGCAATGGTAAGTCCGGTGAGGATAGATAATTCAGCATACCATTGACCATTGGCCGCGGATTCTTGCCTTCTATCTGACCCAGCACTACCGAATTGTCGAGGTGGTCTACTTGTCGGCGACCGATTCGACCAAAATAGCCGAGCATCCTCTGGTAACAGATGGTCAATGGTCATTATGTTATATCTATACTTCTATATCTATACATTAGTATCTATACATTTATATTAATAAGGCAGTAGAGTTTGTTTGGTTGAACAGGGCTAATCTCAGGAATTACTGGTTCGAATTTAAAAATTATATTTGTGTTGAATAATCCATGTATCGAGGAAGGCTATAGGCTATATAACATCACGCTATGTTTGTTTTTTTTTCTTATTTAGTAGCGGGTGAAACTGCGTAGAACGCCTAGTATTTTATCAAATAACTTATGCGTATTAAGTCATGTAAGTTTAAAACAAATAATACATTTTATCAAAATGCATGCGTTCATATTGAATATTCAACTTACTAGTATACAACTGAAGGCGCTTATTCGAATATCAACGCATACTAAATTGTACTAAAAGAAAGATACTATAATATACACTACACTACTATTATATACCATATAGGAAATAATCGCGTAGATAAGGCATAACGCTTTTCCTTTACGTCTCTATTCAACTCTTACAATCGCGTATATGACATAATTGCTTTTCATTTCACAAAATAGATACATAAATACACAAAACACGACTGTTCGTAATTTTTCGCAAAATAACCTTTTTGATGTAGTTTTGCACGGCATCAAGAACTTTTATCATATTGCGAACAAAGTTTTTAAAATGGCTCGTTATAAGGAAGAGGTATAAAAATATATAGGCTTTATAGCTTGTTTACTTCGACTATTTTAGAAAAATCATTTATGTGCTGCAGGACGAACTAATGTATTAAATTTACAATGAATAGCATATACCTATATTGCACTATTTTATGTACATAGATCTCATTTCTCCTAATTAATTACACAATTAGTATACAGTAGATGTTTAAGATTAAGTCGTATCAGTTTTGAAATTAGAATCCTTCGTGGTTGACTCCGGCACCCGCACGGCCACACCTATTTCTGCCTAATAACAGCAGTTATATATGAGGCGATCATCTGAGTCCTCGGGAGTAGCATCTATGATTGACTTCAGATAAAACCCGTTTTATATGAAGTTGCTTACAGATGTCAATGGACAACTGTAACCCTTTAAACGTGAAATGTTCGTTTGCTATTTTAATGTTTTAAAAAAATATATGCTAGGAAGGTTTCTGGCGAGATTATAGAGCTGGCATGCATATCGCTCAACGAATTGGCATAGCCATTCAAAGAGGAAATGCTGCCAGCATCTTGGAAACGTTGTCCAGAGACAGCGACACTAAATTTTTTTATGGTCGTGTTTTTATTCATATATTTTTGTTTTTCCTGTATATTTTGTAAATAAGTTTTCACCTATATTAATTATTTCATATTTTGTTATCTATACTCGTAAATAAATGATGATTATTACTGAGATGCAAGGAAAAAAATAACAGCAGTATAAGCGCGGTCATGGTCTAGTATAAAGACCTATATACTTATGCGAGCCATTGCATTTTAATACTGAGGGTCTGTGACCAATCTCAGGAAAGACTATAGTTTGAAAAAGTATGTATAATTTTGCATTATCACTGACAGATAGTGATGATACATAATGTGAATGGCGAATGTACCATTGTTACAC
>DWLI01001422.1:0-15641 GCA_018249915.1 Cecropterus dorantes dorantes | reverse complement strand
TTGTTGCTTACATAATATTTTTAAAATTTAACAGCCTCATTATCCTACAAATCACGTGGCACATTGTCCCAGTTCTACGCTCAGAAATTGTCACTACCCCAAAATCATATTTTTTATTAGTTACTTGTGTTACTCAAGTGAAACAATGTTCTACAAGAAAGCTGGTATCTACCAGTAGTCAGACAAGAATTGTCATTTTCGTCGTCCTAATTATACCATAACATTATTACTATTTGAAAACTTTTTTTTAAATGAAGTAACTATATTTTCATGCTTATGATGCTTTCGAGCAGTTAAAAGAACTTTGCAAGAAAGCAAAATATTTTTATTAAACTTTTTCCAATATATATTTAATTAGGACCATAATAACTTATTATGTAATTCGTAGGTCACAATGTGAGGGTCAAATTTTATGAATATTTATTAAAAGCAACAGAAAAAAATATCTTGTTTGTAATGATTTTTTATAATCTCATTATCCATTGGTGTCGTAGAAAAAAATTGTATGCATAAAACCACATATTTTGTAACACAAATATTTTTTCGAACAATTATTTAGATAATTATCTGAATAAAATCCAAGTTATTAATATTTTTGTAACAAACGTTTAATCAAACTAGCTACCACAACCGTCCATTTTCGTACAGAAAATTATTGGGCGTCTCATACAAACGAAGCTATTCGTAATGATTTAGCTTGGTAGTCATTATTTTTACATCAGGTATTTGTACTACAACTTTTGGTCGTGTTATTGGAACAACGTACCTCGTGATAGGTATGAAAATGTGGCTGTTAAATTTTAAATTATTATGTTAGCAAAAGAAAAAAATCTGCTGTACATTTTTCATGAGCTCGTTATTGACACGTGTTGGAAAGAGGGATTGTTTGGACTTGTTGGGTCTATTTGATAAAAACGTACACTTTGTAGGACAAATATTTTTTCGAAAAACTTAGATAAACATTTTAATATTTACCAAAAAATGACTGGATAGGAATATTCGCCACAGTTTATGCACCCCTATAATATGGATATAGTTCTAATGAAACGGTATCCTGAGAAGACTATAAAGCATGAAATGACGGTGTGTGAGTTTTAGTCGTACTCATTAATCATACTATCATATGTATATGCCTAAAGTATGATGTCTTATTAATTTTATATGAACACGTTATATTAGTGGGCTATAATTTATATTAGTGGGCTTATTGCATCAAATTACCAAGAATATTACTTAGGGAAGCTTACGCCACATTGTAGAGAGTTTCAGGAACGAAATGACGTGGAGTCAAACCGAGTTCAAATCTGTACTGTACGTTACCAAAAGTATAAATCATATAATATGTGATATATGTCACGTAAATAGTAAAATATTTACAATATATTATTATATAGTAGAGTATCATACAAGTATAAGACTAAATTTTCCCTAATGCTATTTTATCTATTATGGTGGCTAAATTGGATTAACACCATTCCCGATAGATAACATTCGTAAAGGCACGTAAAGTTTGAATGATGATAAACATAAGATAAAATAAATATAACTTTTATTATGGAGACAATAAGATATTTCACAGCTCCAATACAAATCATTGATTAATATAAACTGTTAATTATATCACCAAAAAATATTATGTATGCAACAAAAGCTATAAAGCTGCTAAAAGATATTAAGAGAACAGTGATATGAAACGGAAAGTTAGCTCTTAAAAGGAATGAGCATAAGCGCAATAATGAACTGTGAAAAGTGGAAAATCTTTTATTAATACTTTGGTATATGGTATACATAAAGGCTATCGGTAAAAGCTTGGTACGGGGCAGGCTCCGCTAGGCGGGAGGAGGGCGGTCAGTGCACCGAGGTCGCGATGCACCCGAGCATGTGGCCGTCGGTCCCCTCTTCTCCGCAACACTCCCCCTCCAAGCTTTTACATATAAGTCATACACTGTAGCGACTAAGTGTCACTGATATCGCGACGGTTTCAGATGTTTTTATGGTAATTATCAATATTATTGTGGAAACATCCAACATAGTAAAACAATTTATAAGAAGGATCTTACTTAAAGTATATTTTGGTTTTTATCTAAATTGGATCGCTCAACATATACGCTTAACAGTTTCATACGAAAATCAAAAATCAATATCCAAAATTAACCGTCCTCATTAATAGATGTCACCGAGTTTTAAATTCCTGCGAAAACAGAAAGAAGTTAAACGTGTCATATCGGACAGACAGACAGAACATTACATTTTGCCATAAAATATTTTCACCGTAACGTATTTGCGCGGCTGTGTAACTGAAAAAAATAAATACATCTAAACACATTTCATAAAAAATACTACTATAACTAACACAACACGCGTCTGACGCGTAACATATCTTATACAATTTTCATGCATAGTTGTGCCCTTTATGTTGTTATAAAGAAGTTTAATACTAAACTTTAAGCTCTAATCGTTTCCGTACTATAAGACTATGATATCTACTCATCCAAAGCCTAAGTCTGGTCATGAAGTGCCCTCAGACACGTTGCAAACGTATAACTTTTTGTTGATAGCAAGTGACATTAACACGTACCTTTTTTGTTGTTTGAACATCACAGACAGATATAGATACACATAATATTTAATTAAATGTCATGAGCATCTTTATTCGTTTATTATACATATTTAAAACTGAATACTTTGGACTAGATAGATTAATTTTCAGTATAAAGGCCACTAAGGCTTTTATATTGAAAGTCCTGACGACTTAAAAATGAAACTTAAAGTCACTATTTAAATTTTCAAAATTTTAATCTATTCAGTCATATTTTTAAAATCTGTGAAACATATATTTAGCACTAAAAGCAAAATAATCAAAGCTACGAAAACAGCTTAGTTTTCGTTGCGTTGGTTTCGCTCAAAAAAAGTGTGAAAAGAGCTCTCCTTCAAAGCCATCGATGCATTGGCGACTCTATACATACATACACTCATAAGACATACATACACTCATATATATATATCATAAATTCATACATATGATACGACCGAAAAAATTTAATTTCTTTCAGGAGTAGTAAGGTAAAAATATAAGAAAGGCGGTTTGAGTCAGGGACCGCTAAACCCTTGGATCTTGGGTCCCGGAGAGTGGCCGCACCGGTTACTTTAAATTTTCATTAGCACTGGCGTTCAGCGTACCACCGCCCGCCTCCATTGCCTGCAATTACATTTCGCAATTTACGAATTGTCTTTTTATTTACGATGCCGATGCTTTCCGGACGCTTGCGTTACTATCACCGGCAGAATCTCCGTTTGCCTCAGACTCGCAAATGAAGATTTGCTTCTTTTGTGTTCGTTAAGCTCGAAATACAATTGATACACCAACTTGTATACAAGTTACTGTTCAATAGTCTACACAGATTCTCTAATTAATTCATTGTCTTTGCTGTAATGCATTTTACGCTCGTAAAAATATATAAATACGATGTAATGATATACAATGCTTATACATATACACGAACGAAAGTCAGAAAGGGAATTTAATTCGTATCATTAAATATGTTTTTATTTATTTCTTTAAGCTCTTTTTAAGTCTGCTCGTTGATGTCTTTTATATGACAAAGGATTTTAAACCTTATTATGCCTGCCATTAATCGTTGTACGTGTAACTTGAAAATGTCTTTTAAATAAACTTAATTCATTCACAGTGTTGTAATTATTATGTTGGGATTATTTAATTACTTTATAGATAAAAAAATAGTAGCCGCAAATTGAGATTGCAATTAGAGATTTATTAAAACGGTGGTACATACTATCAATTTATATCAAAAAAGCTATTATTGCCTTTTGTTGATTCATTATCCAATAAACTAATACAGAAAATCATCTGGGTGTATCTATGTGTGTCCATGGCATGGACACAAAAGGATAAATAAACGACACAGAAAACACTTAGTGTTGGTCGATGTATAGCGAAGTTAATATTTTAATTATTACAAGATAAATAATATTGTCTAAATATTATTTATATTTATTATATCGTTATAAATAACGAGCAATGTGATTCATCAAAAAAATCTACATAAGTAGGGACAATGTAAGCCAAATAATAATACATCATAATAATAAAATACCGCCCGTGTTTTTGATTGTTTTCCTTACGTTGCTACCTATCATAATCTGAATCTGTCTGTATTTATTTACAATATTTTGTTTATTTACGGGTAATATCACGGGCCAGGTTAGTGCTCCGTCCTCGTCGAGCACACAGTCTCTACTGGGAATCCACTTCTAGAAAGAACTCGAGGCACTTTTAAACTTTTAAAGCAACCGAAGAGTCATAATTACATTATAGATTATTTTTTATTAGAAACGTCTAATAAGACATATTTATATGTAAATTAAAATACAAAAGTACAGTTGATCTTACTTATTAATAAGTAAAATTACATTATACTGATAGATAAGTATCAGAAGAATCCATAATAAGATACCTATTGACTTATTTCTTCACTTGCTAGGTCTTCATACTCTAGATAGTCACTTAATATTTAGGAAAGGAAAGAAAATAAATAATTAGCAAAATCATAAGAAGCTATAACCTCTTGCTTAGTTTTAAATTATTAAAAAGTTATATGTTAGCGATTGGTAAATTATGTATCTCGACAAAACTTAAGAAAATCATAAAGTCTAAACTAGAAATTCAAAAGCTGACAATTTCTCTTCATATACGTTGTAGTGCGCACGGATGTTTGCATGTGCGTTCGTATCCACTGTTTTATTATATTTCTTACATCACAGAAGTAGGAAACAAGTCTGCAGGTGACTAGATAAGCTTGGAGGTCTACTACTTGTTTTACCAGCCCAGGTGGTAGAACCAGTGTAGTTCTATTTCTGTCGTGAAGGTGGACTGCATGCTCGGTTGCGACTCTAATATGATAAAAAAAATCAACCATAAATACGTTGCTACTCCTGAAGATTATGTTGAAACGTTTAGAATATGTATGTCTCCCTTTTTGCTTGTTTTTATATGATATTGTTATGTTATTAAGCATATACTATTTTACAGGAATTTTACTATTTTCTTTAGTATATATCAGATAGGTAATTTGTGAAATTGCATGTAGCTGGATGCAAATATTTGTGATGATACTTATAGAGAAATATGTTAGGCAATGAATCTTATGGAAATGATACATTTATTGCCAAAATTATGAAAGAAATATACACTAAAGTATTTGTAAAAATGAATTATATTGTTAAGAAATGCTTAAACTTGGACTTTCTTATAAGATTTAGTAGTAGACACACATGGCTTATTTAGTAGACTTTGCAGACTAATAATTCACATAAAGTGTGTCACTGCCTCCAATTTCTTATACTATAAATAGATATTTAAATGTAATTAAGTTGTAAACGTTGTTTTCACCTAGTTTTCACAATATTTAACCAAAATAATTAAGACAACTAAATTAGTAGGAAATTGAGCGAGTTAGTGACTCAATTTGTACTTGAGATATGGTTGGACCTATACCGCGAAAAATGATGGTGTTCTGACCTGTGCCTACGTGTCTGAGTGGTATGTTCAATGCTTTATAATTGCTCTATACTATTATTTTATGTTACTCTCAGAATAATTTTATTTTCCCAGTTTTGAGGCCACGATATTTTAGATAAGCCTACTTGAGTGTAATCTTAGTGGTTTGTTTGCGATAGCACCTTTAATGTTGTATGAAGCGTGGTAAGACGGAGTGATACTCCAAGTAATACTAAACATTAAGTAGAGTATATGGTTGTTTATTATCATGTGGTAAATCGTTTTTCTAAATAATATAGAAGCCGTGGACTACTCTTGATTGGGCAATGTGCCATGATTTCGCAGCGTTCTTCGCAGATGCAGTGGAGTATGGATTGCAGTTGCTATCTTTGAATCTACCTGCAGTTAGAGGCTTACGTTACTCTGTATTACCAAAAGCTAAGTTTATATAATGTGAGTGTAGATACATTGTAGTAATATTGTATTAATATTCGTATTATTATCATTATGGTCTTACTACATTCTACTATAAACGCTTTAGTGTATACTATGTTCATATGTTATCTATTATAAGAGACAACCCGCATGAAGCGATCACCACGGGATTCAGGTTCGATCTCCAGCCAGATACTCGTAAAAAGTAAGTGATGAATTTAGATTTTCTATTATATTCTGGGTTTGGGTGTGTTAGTATTCGTTTCTATGTATGTTCAAGGCACTTATGTCACAGAACAAAATCCCAGTGCAGGGGTAATGTTATTCATTCAAAGAAAAAACGTAAAAGGATTCTTACAAAGAAAAAATATCAGAATGGTATGTTGAAATTTTATCGCGACGTAATTAACACTTATTATAACTAAGAATAATTTGCTACTAATTTTTTCTTGTGATCTAAACCTACTTATTCTGAAAGATTACAAGTTTTTTTAAAGCATTTAGCCTTCTTCATAGAATTTTCGTGTAATAACTGCATTTAAAAAGTAAGTTTTTATTTTTTTTCCCTAAAATTTGATAAACATGCCAAATTTATAATTATGGAAATACGACCGCTGAGCGTAAAGTGCATAGACTATATTAAATGCCCAAAATATCTATGTTTGGAAATGAATTAAGCTAGTCTAGACATTGAGCAACGCTCGGTCGTCAGGTACTTAAATCTTAAAGAGCAAATAGAGAGAACAAAGTCGGGCCTTCACACCGTTGTGTTGAGCAAATCGCGTTAAGAGTAGGCAGTGTCTGTGTAATCAATCGGTGTTATCTGTTTACGTGTGGCCGTCGACCTCGGGGCCGGCGCGCCGTCGCGTCTCTTATCGCTAGGGTTACTGACGAATCGTAATTAATTCATTTATTTATTTATGCACACAGAAGGAACAAACATAAAACTTATATATGAAATCATGTGCAAAGTACACTTTATATTATTGTAAGAGTTTATTATTTCATTTTTATAATATATAAATAGCAAATAAATATGCAGTCACCTTGATCTAAATTACCACGTCCATGGATCTATAATCATTCCAGATCACATCCTAGTCTTCCAAAGTTCTACATTGAATCCGCCACAATTACGTTGCCACACCTGAGGTTTAAGTTGGAAGGCCTCGTGTAAACTTCCCTTCCTTCGACACTCATGTAACCAGAAAATAACATTGCAGTTATAAAGCAGAAATAGGCATTGTTGATATATCTCTTAATATATCTATCGAAGGGCCACTGGAGTTGTGCTACAAAAGGTTTTATCATTTACGTAGTGTTACAATACATTTTGTTCAGAGTTAAATATTTAAAATAATGATTACATTTGTTTGGTGCCGGTATTAGTGTCTGCGAGTAGCAGTGCAGTATAACTTGAAATTTTGCCGTCTTCTATAAGTGATAAAATTTATCAGTGTTAGGTCTTGGATGGACTTAAGTACATCGTTCACCATTTTATATGCTTGGGCGCATTTCTGGCAATATTTTTGAAATTTTTTCTACACTTAAGATTTTACGGATGGACTTAAGTACAAGGCCTAAATAATAGGCTATAGGTCCTAAGGCCCGCATGATCTTAAACAGATTATTTATTTGATTGCTACATGAAATAGTGGACAACCCTACTTATCGCTTCGCCCGCTCTGCGCCCGCCGCTCGGCTTTGTTCGATGCACCGCTTGTTATATGCACATTCTACCGATGTTTCGCTTCATTATTTTATTATGTGGACAACAATAACATTTTATTGGACGGTGACTGGCACTGTCGCTTTGTTGACTGTCAAGGTTTTTTTACAACTTTTTAGAATTGTTTACTGATAAAGCCTACCGTAATCGAGTTTCAATTTTCTATGCTCCTATATTTATAAACAACATACCGACACTCTTCTCTCTGTAGGTATTAATCCACCAATGATTCCAATAAAAAGAAGTCCATCTAAACTTTTTACTTTTAAAAGTAATGATTGGACTATGGAATTCATTTTAGATAATTCTTTTTTTAGAAAATTCAGTGACTTGTTTTAGTTTCAGTTTGTACATGTGAGCTGGAATATTATAAAGCATTAATTTTATATTGGCAAAATATATTTAGAATCTAGATTGAATTTACAAGATAACGTCATGTACCAGTAGCATTTCACGTTATCTGCAGAAAAAATATTGTCAATCTATAATAAAAATAAAATAACAGAATAGGCGATAAGAGGCCTTAACTGCTTAATCGAAGTATTTTACACAAAGAAAAATTGACAAAATAATACATTATGTCTAGTACCCACTAGACATAATGTATTATTTTGTCAATTTTTCTTCACAGTCAGGTATGTGTACATACATGGAATGAACGGCAGTAACGTGTTATATAATTATCTACTCAGAATTTGACATAGAAGATTTACTTTTGTGTAAATGGGTTCCAGTACTTGAAATGTACGAGTATGTATCAGTCCCACACACAACAGCGAATATGTGCCCAATTATATTATTAGAAGTAACGTAAGGATGTGATCGAAGCTATAATATAACGTGATGTTTGTTACAGATCAAATGGTACGGCTCGACTTGACGTATGTATGTAGGTATTCATTGGTAGGCTCGTTCCTGAACGCTGCGTTACTCGCGAACAAGCCTGGCCAGTAGCCACCTTGCAGCTCTTATTGCGGTATCAAATACGACCCCGTGAATTCGGCGAGTTGTATCCAGTGTCGGGTGAAGTATGCGTCCGAAACCCGACGCCGGTTCCCTGCGCCGACCGCGATAAAAAATACAAGTACACGACTTCCTGCTCGGGCTCCGGCCACCGCACCGCTCAACTCTGTAATTTGATACATCCACTTGCTATCGATTTAATTACACAGCCATTTATTTTTTTAGTGGCAACCTGTGGGAGAGAACCGTTGGTTGGTAATTGATATGCCGTACGGGGTATGTGAAAGTAACGATTTACTTTTGTATTATTTGGCTGATAGGTTAGTCGATAGGGTTTCTGATTTCTGTACAATCAAACTGCAGGTTGTATGAGCTTGTTATTGAAAGAACGTTTGATATGCTATGTAATGTACACAATTCTAATATTAGCGACCGTGTATTTTACAATTGTAATATAAGCGGCCGCGTATTTCTTTTTTATCAAACTGATATAGCAAACGAGCATGCAATCCACGTTATGGTGGTTACTCCCGCCCAAGGATGTAAGCAACTTCATATAGAACCGGGGTTCTATCTGATCAGGGGTCAATCACAGATGTATTGCTACTTCCGAGAACTTAGATGGGCGCCTCATATATAAGCGATCCGGCAAACATACCCTTCCCCCGAAACGCAAGAACTGCTTCAGACTAGAAGGAGATGAGGCGATGGTGTCTTCACGGTCGGTCTACACTGGTTCTCCCCCCCGAGAAATATGGACCTCCCAGAATAAAGATTGGTTGCAGATAATATTATTTGCGTATTTGTAAAGTAAGTATTTTCAAAGAATTTCAAAAATTTTAGAAATTTTCGTATTAACTTCTTTGGACTATGATAGCAAAATCAAAAAGCTATATAAAACTTTCGTGGTTATAACAATCTTTAGGGAATACAATTGTTGAGATAAATTTGTGTGAATAAGGTGGAAATGTGAAAGCATAGAGAACCCCGCACAAAGGCAAGTTGGGTGTTTTAGATTGTAAATTGTACCCATTTCTATAAAATGTTAGGAATTGAAAAGAATCTATACTAATATTATAAAACAGTAGAGTTTGTTTGGGTGAACGGGCTAATGATTGATTACTTAATAAAACCTTAAAATAATTCAACGTTCCAAATACGTATAATTGATTGTAATGAATGAGAGTTATTATATTTATTTATTTGACCAACCAATCAGTGAATACATTACTTGCAATTATTATATAAACTAAAATAAAATAAATTTATTGCAGATCTACGTATTCTTGGATTCTTCTCCAGGACACGAGACTACAGAGCACTTAGTACTTAGTTTTATGATATTTCCTTAATCGATTTTTGTTTTGAAGTAACAAGATAAACTCGTACTAAGGGTCCAGAGAGCTGTACCCTTAGTACGAGTTTATCTTGTTTCCTCGAAACTATAATTGTTTATCCCTTTACAACCGGATCAAAAAAGGTTTAATTTTTTGCAATTAAAGTGATAGGTTGTATTTATATAGGTTTCAGCTACCCTGTAAAAATGCTGAAAAAAATTTGAAAAGCCAGGTTCTCCTGAAAATCGCCTGCACGATCGTGCACCTCAGGAATAGTTTGACATATGCACGTTCGTGCAAATTTATGTATTGTTGTGTATGTTGAGAAAATTAGACAATATTTTACTATAGAATCATATATTTTTCGAAATATTTAAGTGTTACAGTAATCAGTCTTTATAATTAACATTATTGAGTATCAAAACAAGGAACTATTCGTCATTAAAAATATCTTTAACATCTTTTTGTAATTAAATCACAATGTAGTAAATAATATTCAACATAACATAACATAATAATATCTTAGGAATATTATTTTAGCAAAAGATAACAATCAAACAGAATGAAAAACTTTAAAACAATTCTGTCCTCGAATCACGCAAAGATAAACATTACATTTTACGCAACGAATTTTTGTGCGGCTTTTACATTGTTCCAATTGACAAAACCTAGGTGACTTTAGGTCGTCGAACACGGGTAAATGATCATACCCATCATACCGAAGTGTAGAGTTAGGTTTCAGGGCTTTTTTATATTTTCTGGGCATAACGTTTTCAACTTCCTCCATATCTTCAGTGCGGCGCTTTTCAGGAGAATTAAGTAAGATCTCAGATATTTCAAGCCGAAAGTCTAGCAAATCTAGAGTTTTATTTCGTCTGTAATTATTGGAGGAACAATCTATTTTGTAAGCACGCCAAGCATTGACTAAAGCTAAATCATAAAAGTGAATCAGCACTTTGAGTGTCCATTTCCGGGTTTTAATAAATGTTCTGTAGTACTCGACCTGTTGGTCGAGTACATCCACTCCTCCCATGTATCGATTATAATTTTGTATGATTTGGGGAGCCGTCACATCAATGTAGCAGCGAGTTCTTTTATCCCACCGTTTTACAGTTTCAGTTTCGTTACACCCAGTGCAGTTAGATGCTATCAATACAGATTTGTTGTCTTTCCATTTCACCAAAACAGTAGAATCTCTTACCATTTGTTGGCTTTCACCACGATACATTTGACTGTCCTTTTTCAATTTCAAACTAGCTTTATCTGGTATTCTGTTTGCCATAATGGTCCCTGTGCTATGTAGGTTTCGTTTTTGTAATTCTTCTATCAATGGAATAGTGGTGAAATGTCGGTCGTGATACAAACAGCTACCTGTAGGAACGCTTCTTGATAAATGTAACACTACAGAGGGTCCAAGGCCAAGGTTGGTGTCCCCAAACATTGTCCTAGCTCCTTGATAAATGTCGAAGTCCAACATTAGCCCATCACTGGTTGCAAGCACATAGTTTTTCAGACCAACTGGTCGTGGTTTGTTTTTAACAACTTGCCTCAATGGGCATCGACCAGTAAAAGGAATTATCTGTTCGTCAATCGAGTAGTAACTAGGAAGCCTTTCTTGCTTGTAGCAACCATTACGAACTTGGTTTATCATTGGTTGGACTTTCCACAGTGGATTTGGTGTTTCTTGAGGTGGTGCAGTGTCAGTGCTAACGACATGCAAAGCATTCCGTAGCTGTAAGAATCGATCACGGCTCATTTTGCTGGTTATTTTTTCCAAAGAAATGCCACTACGCCAGTACATAGGTAGCCTTGGGAATGAAATGCATCCCATTAAAATATGAATTCCAAAAAGTTTTTCTATGTCTGACTTTGTAGCTTTTAGTTCATTTCCAGTCTTTCTCAAGTAATATAAATTGGTGCAGGTAGTAACCATTTCATAAAACTGGTCATCAAAATATTCTTGCACATACTCAATTGGTTTTCTCACTGGTTTAGTAGGTCGTTGAGGGTACACGTGCTGCCTGTCTTCAAAGGGAGTAAGCATCCAGCGGCGTGGGCGGGAACTAGAGTGACTGGGACATTCTATTGTCGGTTGCATGGAAGAAGGTACTGGTGTAGTTGTATTTGGTGCTTGACTAGCTTCCACCTGGTCGTCTCTTTGGTTATCAGCAGAATCTTCCGGTAAACCGAGGTCACCTAGATTGTCGAAGATAGCAGGATTAAAAAGCGGTTCCTCATCACCAGAATCGTCAAAACATTCGATATCCGAATCATTGCCATCACCCAACACTTTTAATATATCTTCGTCACGCATGCGGCCTACAAAAAAAGCAAAAAACGACCTTAGAATGCATCATAAATCGAAACCTAAAAACACTGTTTTTAGATACAAAAAGTATAAGTAAAACCTAAGCCACACGAACGTGCATGTTTTAATTTGATGAAAGATAAATCAGCCAATAATGAAGATAGTAACGAAAATGAGTCAAAATATTTAAAATTGGTTTATTTTTAATGGAATGAAATAGTTTAATGAAAATAATCCAATAAAAAACACGCAAAAATAGTAACTTACTTGAAGCGCCTCGTCCGCCAAAATGCGCCGCCATCTTCGACGAGGTACTGTGCTGCACTAACAAGTCACAACTTGTGGTATTATTTTTTTTACGCAGAACTAGATCATGCACGAGCGATCGATGTCGGTCGCGTTCGGCAAAATAAGTTATGGGGAGCGTTAGAATTTTTCTAAGTTAGATGCACGCTTGACTATGAGTCGGTTGTAAAGGGATAACAATACTGCGTAAGTGATATTTGGTATTTTTTTGAGGAGAAACAAATAACTGTATATTTTGTATGAAATTCTTCTGGCAAAATATATAGTTTTTCTCTCTCCTGAAAGGTTACCAAATATCACTTGCGCGGTATCGTAACTGTACTCGTATATTTTGTATGAAATTCTTCAGACAAAATATACACTTTTTTGTCTCTCCTAAAAAGTTACCAAATATCACTTACGTGGTATTGTAAGCGACGATATGTTTCGTCGTATGTGTTTCTTTATCACTGAAACAGTTTAAAATATTAAATCGTAAATTAATATTACAATTAAACGTATATTGTTAAGCTTAATATATCTTTAACAGAATAAGGTCTAACCACAGCTTTAATGAAGTTAATTGGTGTGGTTAGGGCGGACAAAATTATTATACTCTGTTTACATATAAATAACTTTCATTACTTTTTACTTAGAAGTAAAAATTTTGAATACCTCTCTCGACTTAACTGCTCAAAACACTGAAATATTTTTTAATTAGTGTGCTGAAAACTTGAGAAAAAGATTTTATGTTTTTACGTAAGTAAAGCGGACCTTTAAAAGTATTTTTTATCATCCCTTAAACTGTTACATTTTCAAAAATATGAGTAAATGACATAGTTTTGAACCTTCTATGTTTGGCCTCCCGAAGCAAACCCGTCTATTTCTGCCTAATATTAACGGTGCTATCGCTGGTGTTTTGGTTTGAAGGATGTGATAAGAGAAATTTACTAATGCACGGCGTTCAATCTAAGTCATGATGGGTAGCAATACATTTGTGGGTAACCTCAGGTTGGATAGGATAGAGATTTTAAATGGGGTTGATTATAGATGGGTCATGGGCGGCAGTGGTCACTTACGGGCAGATAGTCTATTCTATCAGATTGAAATATCAAACGAGCATACAGTCCTTCTTATGGCAACGTCATATAGAACATTAGTGCAATCTGAAGTCGATCACATATGCATTGTTACTCCCGAGGATAGGTTGCCTCATATGGCCGGCAACCACACCCTTTCAGCGAAATGCAAGAACTGCTTCACGCTAGGTATTGTAGGGAGGGAAAAGTCGTTCTACCTACTAGTAAGTATGCGTGCTCGTTTGCTACTTTTACACTACAAAAATAAAACTTTAATTAAGGTAACAGAGATTTGCAATACTGCCTATAGCTACCGTCCGTGTATCTATATAATGAACCTCATATAAGAATTAGAGACTTCCCAGAAAAAATACGTTAGAACTCCTCATTTAAGTGTCTCTTCCTTACTACAGCTTTCTAGGCAAAATATAGCAGAGCCTAATACTGTTGTTGCTTGTTAGATTTAGGTATAGTGATCATATCTCTAAAATCACAAGACCAAAGTTTTTTTCATTTTTCATCATAGCCATATAAAAAATGTTTTTAGCAATTATGTATTAAAATTAAAATAAAGAAAAGTTGACAAAAATCCTTTTTTAACTTCGTATTAAAAGTATATACATTTAACTCATTATATATTTTTCCTAATCGATGCTGAAAAGGCCTATGAATGCCGGAAGGACGAGAAATAAATGAGGGTCCTTTTAAGTCCATTGTGATATTGTTATACAAGCTAAGCTATAGCAGAAAATCCCTAGGGCGGAGACTGAAGAAAAATGTTGGTAGTTATTGCTCCATTATAAAACATGATATTGTTGTAAGTAACAAAAGAATTTTGCAATATTTACGGGTTCTCGATAACGGCCTCCGTCGGTAATACCACCACTTGTATTTTTCCTCCTCTAAGTATAAAGTACTCCCCGTATTCATAGTCTTTTATTTTCGTAAAACCCTCGTCAAAATACTTTCAGTTCCTTGTAACATACAACAAACCCTATAACTAAGTTTTCGGAAATATGCTGCTGGTTCTGGTATTTGCAAACAGTATAAAACGAATATGCTTTATTAATGCAGTTATTTCAAAACAAACTGGACATTTGCTTCAACGGAAGTGCCACTATATTTAATTATTTTTAACGGAATTTATATCAATTTATTAATTACTTACAAACATATTTATTATGACACTTCGTTTTATATCTTGTCTGAGTTATTTCCTCTTTTTCAATCGAATGTAAAAGTGGAGGAGTTTCTCAATTCGATTTTTCTGTCGCACTGATTGTCATTATTTTTGGAACTATCTGGAAGAGCCATTCATAAATACCAACTTTTTAAACATTTTGATGACCCGCGTGGCGTAGCGGTCACCAAACCGGTCTGACACGCAGTGGGTTCCGGGTTCGATCCTCGGCCAGGCAGACATTTGAATGAGTTTAGATTCTGTTCTGGGTCCACGACGCAGGAGAAATCCTAGTTAGGCTATGAGTGTAGAAAGCCTTTATATTTTAAATATATATTATACGAATATATATTATGTTCGCGTGTAGTTATAGATACCCTCACTTCATCACTATTTACAAATCTGACCAGCCATTTTCTACATATGTCTGCCTCCGAATTTACTTAGTACAGTTAAGCCTTTGAAAAGCAAATTGAAATTAGTTTTCAGCACTAAGCTCCTTTGGTTAGCCTCAAACCTGTCGCTTCACTTATTATCTTTATGTATAATACTTGATTGCTATACCTTTGAAATAACTTTCAAGCCAAAGGCAAGGGTTAATAAAGTGTTCTTATTCATTTCAATCGTTTTATTTAATACTAGCTGTGCCTTACGGTTTCACCCACTACTATATAAAAAAAACAAACATAGCATGCTATATAGCATTACCCCTGGTTATTTAAGTATCTTTTAATTGTGGAACTGTCACTTATTTATCTACCAGAAATGCGTCATGTATGTTAAACAATTCATTGTTAATTCCTTTTG
>DWLI01001421.1:0-15642 GCA_018249915.1 Cecropterus dorantes dorantes | reverse complement strand
TTGTGTTGCTGAAAATGTTTACATTCTGTTTATTATTAATTAGATTCTACAACACTTTATTTTTAATCGTTAAAGTCTCGTTATAATAAAAAAAACTCGCTCGGACTCGCATACGAATGGTTCCTTACTTATATATCAAAAACGGCAAAAAAATCACGTTTATGGATGGAAGGTATTGAGCATTTATTTTATTTTTATTTAATGATTTATTTTTAAAATGAATATACAACTAAACATTCTGTGAATAGCTCAAGCGTACCGGTTGCCGTTATTAACAACAACCAAAAAAATCACTTGCGTCTTATCTGAGCCCCATTACATCATCTGTGAAAATTTCAACTGTCTGGCTATCACGGTTAATGAGATCTAAAAAAAAACAATTGTGTCTTATCGGAGACCCATTACATCATCTGTGAAAATTTCAATTATCTAGTTATCACGGCTAATGAGATCCAGTCTGGTGACAAACAGACGGGCAGCGAAATTTTTGTCATAAGGTTCCGTTTTTACCCTTTGGGTACGGGACCCAAAAACTCAATACGATCTAAACGAGAATGTTTTATGTAAACAAAAACTGTATAATATGAAACGACTAAGATATTTCGGACTAAAAATTGCTTTCGACTATTACCTAGTATAGGTAGATTTATGATTACTATAAGTACTTGTGAAAGGTTTCATTTCAGTTTTACGCAGTAATTGATTTGCGACTCTCTTAAGTAAATTTAAATTTCTTCCTCCATCTTTCGGTTTTTTTGTCAAAATATAGTAATGTTGTTTTTTAACCACAGAAAACAATCATTACAAATCCAACACGTCAAAATACATCATATAAATAAATATATAAATAGGTTAATCTTTTGTTATTTCTGACACGTCAATTTCTTCGGCATGTTGTAAAGCGTAATCGATTCTACGGATTTTAACAAATGACGTATCATTGAAAAGTCTTAGTTGTCAGTGACATGGGCTTCGTAATTAAAAAAATTGGCGCTTGCAAACAATAAAGAGGGAATCACTGCTTCGCTGAAAGACCACAGCGTCGACATATGGTGAAGGCATTTTTTTTTGTTTTCGAGGGGGAAACCTTCAAAAGGTACTCGACGCCGTGGGAGCGACACCGGGTTATGTGGATTTTTTACCACACTAAACTTCCCGGTGACCGTCCCCAGCGCTGTGTGGAGGACTCTGATATCTCCAATGGAATGCAACCGGAGTCCACCAAGCGCGATGACCCTTTCGGACTCTTTCCCGGTGAGCGTTCGCCTTTACGACGGCACGCGACTAAATATACCACCGTCCTTCCTGAGGTCGCTTGACTGGACGGTTCGTGCTCCCATTCCTGCCGCCCGCAACCCCGGAAGTCCCCTTTTGGTCTTATTTTTTGTTACGACGGGGGATACCGTAGTTCTTTTCTAGGCCCGGTCCTGCAGGGAGCGCCGAGGGGAGTTATCTCGGCAGAGATCATATATCATATCCTCGGCATCTCTTCTCATTGAATCGCAAAGTTCGAATCGCCCTGGTCCGTTCGGCGTCCTCCATTGCATGCATAACGCAGTCTCAAAACTCGGCCACGCTATCTCACGCTTTGCCCCAATAAAGATAGATGGCACCTATCTTTAGTACGAGTATATCGGGCAGTCAGAGATACTGAACAACAATAATGAAATATAAACATTTTAAATAGAAATTACACAATAACGATGCTGCATGCGTCCCGTCTTTATTTCTCTTCGTAGGCACCATTTATATAGAGTAGAGTTTACGCTTTTCAATATGCAAAATGGACATGTCAAAATAACAAAAAACCCTTTTTCAACTATATATAAAGCTGTGGTACTGTTAAAAGACGTATGTTGCCCTTAATCCTCAGTTGGGTATCGACAGCTCCTAAAATGCGAGGCTGTTTAATTGAACATGCAGTCTTTTATCTAGACTTTTGACCGTTTACCGCTGGGCAAACTTAGCACTTAGTCTCGTGAAGTTTCAAATACCTCTCATTTGGGTAGAAGAATTTCATTGCTCAAAGTTGAGAAGGAGAGTCCTACGTAACTGTCCTACGGAACTGATAAACTGTTCTCACATATGGTGCACTAAAAGCCCATTTTAATTTAATTAAATTATCATCGTTAAATACTAAAAAAAAGAAAAAATAGATAATAATATCAAACACTAGTAAAACATGGGTCATCATTATTATGGACCAAAAAACTAGCGAATTCACCTCAATGTTTTTCTACTTCTACTTAAACTTCTTTAAACTATTTTTATATGTATTAGTCCGTTATGATAACTTGGTATATTAACATATTTTAGCTAAATATCTACATAATAAAAGTAAAATAAGATTTACAAATTAAAATTGTCATGTTCAATCGATTTTAATTATTCCACCCCTTAGGAGCTAAATGGACATTAAAATTTTATAATGTAGGTATTTGGTAAAGCACTGTTAGTTAAATATAACTGAAGTAATATAGTTTATATGCGTAGGTTTTATGTATTGTTATGTTCATATTACTTTAGGTATTTTTGCCGTCTTTGACCTTAAGTCAACGAATGTTCGCCTTGTCGCTTCAAATTAGGATTTCTAGTTTTAAGACCTCTCCAAGGACGAAAATTCTCGAGCAGGATCATGAGTATACCGAAAAATTTTGATTTTATTAATAATCACGAAGTTATTTTCATTTCACGCGTTATTGATAATTAGATTGATAAATGATATCAATCAGATTAAAAAGTAAATTATTAGTTACCATCAATTGTAATGCTTAAATTTTATTGAACATAACCGTATTTATTTTTAGTTGTAGTGGTTAACTACGGGAGTTGGACTAAACCAGCGGAAAGAGTTAGACTATTGCTGAAAAAGTGGATTTCTGGATTTTCCAGGCAGTAGGCTTTTTTCCCTTTTCGTCTAAAGACATTTTAGGGAATTTTTGCTTCAAATTTGATTTCTGTTCGAGATCCTCGAAAATTCTCAAGCAGAAACCCTACTGTACACAATATTTCAATCAGTAATATTTGCAACAATTTTCATTATCTTCGAAATTATTTTGCACTGATTCATTTTAAAAGACGTGGATTTGTCGCTTGGATAAAACTGGTAGCGATATCGCGATATCTATCTCTCCTTGCATATATAAACGATATTCGTGCCAAAATTTTCACATTGGGGATTCCCTTGGCTTTCGTTCCGACCAGCAATTGTTACAATAATTAAAGCGTTCGACAGTGAGTGAAGTGCGTGTATCTGATTTTTATACGTTTTGTTTTTATTCCTTTTTTTGATTTTTTATGTCGCTAGTGCGCGGAGTTTATTAGGACACTCTGATGTATAGTGATCGTGATCTGCAAACCTTTTAGACTCTCGTTGAACCTCCGTTTCGTGAATGGCTAGTTCGTGTATCATAAATAATAAAAAAGTGTTTGAAATTTTGGTCTTAAAACGTGTCAACCCATTCACACTAGACGGCGTATTCGCGTCCGCTTGACCAGAGACTGTCTGCAGCGGAGTGTCTTGAAACGGCACTCTCCTTGAATAATATAATTTTGGAAGAGCGATATCGCAAGTTTTCGAATCTGATAGAGTAAATAAAGTAATAAATCTGCGCGATAATAATATATATACGACCTAAGTTACACTAATCGAGCAGATCCTAACCGACCTCGTTCGAATATGCGTGGAAGCGTATTTGAACTTTTGGGACATGTCGTCAGCAATCCGAGGGCCCTAGAGGCTCTTTTGGAGTTAATTGATACGCTGTTTTCGGCTTTTATCGTTGGGCCCCTCGTAATGATTTACTGGTCATCAGCATGGGGCCTAATGGACCTGTACATTTTGCCTGACCATCAATTTTGGAGCGCAGTCATCACTGCCGTCGGAGGATTCTGCATTGGACTTTTGCTCTGCGTGTTCCAAGATCATTTTAGTAGATGGCTAACTCCCGAGCTCGGGTGGATGTATTATGTGTTAACAAGGCTTTATACATGTCTGGCCGGCTTTATCAACGTCGGAGCTTGTAGAGGCGTTTGGAAAATCTTAGACGACACGCTGTACGACCCAGACCTGATCGTGCTGACCACTGTGGTCTCCACGCTAACGTTGATGTCCTTGAGAGGTTTTCGAAATATTACGTCGGCCCCCTTTTGCATTGTGGTGGATTCTCCAGAAGGGTACTTCGATGCGCCAACGTTCTACAAACAGGTGTGTTGATTGACAGCATAATGTAAAACCATTGTAGTAGTATTTGTTTGTATTTCGCTTAAATTGATATTTTGGAAAAAAAAAATTGAACTTCAATTTTTTCAAGTTTCTTAGAAGACATTATATACTGATATTTTAATGCTATAGTCTCGCCATAATGATGTGATGTTAAACGATCAAACATTTCAATTCTATGGCTATTATTTATAGTAAATTATAACAAATTTAGTATCACTTACTACTTACTTTACTATTGAATTACTTTTTGATTGTTTAAGATTTGGTTAATTTTCCATTTCTTTTCAAATATGCATTTAGTTACATAAATTCTACAATCGAAGAAAATTTATTTTTCTATTGCGGTTAAGGCCCGTAGTTGTATTCGGTCACAGCCGTATATACGGGGAGGATTTATGGAATCCTTAGATACGAATGGGAGGATAAGGGAAGGGGGAGGATAATAGAGAATCCTTCAAACAAGAAGGATTCATTATTTTATTCTTTAATTTCGGACTTTATTCTGGAAGCCCAGCACAAAAAATCTATTTCGATCTTTTTTTCACCGACCGCAGCTGTTGGACATTTTCCGTAACAAAACTCATACATCCGGTGACATGCGACTTAATTAAGATTTGTTTGTCTCGATTTACGTCACAATCCATATGATAAAATGATACAACAGAAATTAATTGAAAATAATAAGTCTTTCAATCAAATAAATACGTGGTTTAATTATAAAATTTTATCGTATCCTGATTTTATCACTGGTTACATAACGTATTTGTCATATATGATCTAAATTGTAGAAAACAAAATCGGGCATTATGGTATTTTTCTAGGAATTTCACAATATATCGTAAGCAATGCAAATAATTACAATTGTCGCTAGTTTGTTAATGGCTTCACATGAATGTTTATAAACTCTTGTATTCTAATCTGTTATGATAATACATATATAAATGTCACAGTTACGCTGAATACTTTTTAACCGCCTTTCTAAAGGAAAGGCGTTATTTATTCGACACATATATTTTTTATTTCTTTTTTCCTCGAATGATATTCAAAATTTTTATCATACGTAATTATCTTTGTGTAACACTAAACTTTATATTATGGACAAAGTACTTAGTGATTATAAACTTTCATAATGACGACTGATAATCTCACGCGTGCAACACAATTTGGGAACGGGAATTTAAACATTAGTAACATTATATGTAGTAGTGATTTATCATTAAATAAAATCTGTTATTATACTTCATTAAAGGTAGTTTCTATGTAGGAATTCGTCAGTTGACGTGGACGACCACTATTGGATTCAGGGGGAAGAGGTATCAGGAGGATCCAAGGCTCTCCCTATAATGTTACCCAAACCAAAATCCTGGATTCAACCAGTGTAGCAATATCATAGATACCACTATAGATAAAACTGTAATGAAATACCTAATAATAAAAGTTTGCAATGCTATCTACATTGGAAACTTTGGATCAAATACAGTGTCAACAATTTGATCGAGTTATTAAAATTTACATATTCAATTTCTTGAGACACTAGTGTAGCCACCCAGCAGATAGAAAGGAACAGTCAGCAAAGAAACCCAGAATTTTTCTGCCATACTCTAGTATATAGTTAATCATTATACAATCAATTTAAATGGTTTTATAAGAGAAATTTTATTTTTTTTCAAAAATACTCCTACGCTGTGGCGCTACGAGTACTAAAGTATAGTTATTCTGAATTCAGGATTTTGCTTGACTTCGCTTGAAATATTAATGGCAAAAAGGGCTTTTCTTTTATAACGAATATGTGAACTTTAAGATTTAGAGGGGGAAGAGGATTAATAGCGCAAAAAGGGTTCCTATAAGATGGAATTTGTTGTCAAATTTGGGGGAGAAGGGGAATTTGGATTCGATCCTCCTATGTTTAGTATTTTGACGACCCGCGTGACAGAGCGGTCACCATACCGGTCTGACGCGCAGTGGATTCCGGGTGCGATTCCCGGCCTGATAGACATCGGAATGATGAATTCATATTCCGTTCTGGGTCCGGGTGTTTGTGTATTCGTCTTTGTGTCCATGGCACCCGCGACACACGAAAAAATCCTAGTGTGGGGCTAAGAGCGTAGAAAGCGTGTGTGTATAGAAAACGTGGTATTATGCCTCTCCTTGAAGGTGACGGATGAATTTAAATACTTGCAGATTTTGGGTGTAGCAGTGCTTGAGCCTTTTAGATAGAACCCGCCAGTAATCGATGATATGATTAAACGTGTTTGTAAACGACACACAAAAAGTATGCCTGAAACATAAGGCATTAAAATGAGTCATCAATATCAATATTTACCTTAATTTCGATATAATCGAACGTTAATGTATACTAAATCCAAATAGGCTTAGAGACTACAACGTGTGACATACTACCGGTATCAGATTGAAAACTTTGATCGATCTATCATTTTATCACCATTTGATTATATCATGAACTATGAAGGCGTCTGAATGCAAAAAATGTGTTATTTTAATAAGAATTACTTAATATCATTCCTGTATGTGACTTTAAACTAATATTATCCCGGAATTAGTAGGTATATTTCAGTTGCGAGTGTTTTTGAGTTTCGTATAGACCACGATCCTTGCAACGGCAGTAAAGAAATTTACGTATCGGAAGTACCCGTTAGATATTAAAAAGCTAATGTCAGATTTCCAGCAACAGTTTTTATTCTACCGTGTTGTAGTTTTAAGGGCAATATATGAATTTAGAATTTGTTCCGGATCTTGATGCTTACACACTGTAAGTTATCTGTACTCATGGTTTCGGTATTCGCGTTTTCAGTATTTTCGGGTGAACAAATTGTGGCCATTTTCTTGTATTAAGTATCTTGTATTGGCTAAAAAAATCTTTATTTGCTGTTGTAGTCGGTACAAGTAAAATGATTCCACGTCTTATGTTAGCGTGTCAGATTTTTTGAGTACTGATGGTAATTGGCAGTTACTGTAATCGCTGCATTTGAACAGAACATAACTACCCGCGAATAAGTAGCTTCTCACGGGGGTTAGGTTCCGTTGTATTTGTCTTTGTGTGTGTGCCCGTAGCACGTAGCAAATCTTCATGTAGTGCTATTAATGTAGAAAGCTTGTAAAAACCATAATTTTATAAATATTTCTCTTCAAGAACGGTTCAAAAGGAGCTCTCATTCAAAGCCGGCGATGCATTGGTGATTCCTGTGTTGTTGCAAATGTCCATAGGCGACGGTAACCACTTTCCATCAGGTGGCCCGTGTGCCTTATCGTTAGGTAGAGCCATGAAAAATATCGGTATACGTTGAAGTCGTTGAACTCATAGACGTCGATTCTCTATCGACGATCATACAGGCAATTACACAAACAGCCAAACTCAAAACAAAAATCTGAATACATTTAGACTGTCTGTCTGTCTCGCATACTGACCGCTCAGCCACGCTCGTCTTTAATATAACTGTCTCATTTAAGAAAATGTGCATTACGCATTTATTAAAATCAGCATGATTATACGATAAACCATG
Source organism: Cecropterus dorantes dorantes (assembly GCA_018249915.1). NCBI lineage: Eukaryota > Metazoa > Arthropoda > Insecta > Lepidoptera > Hesperiidae > Cecropterus > Cecropterus dorantes. Next base: position 7,896 of record DWLI01001421.1, on the reverse strand, counting down.
ATTATACTTTTTTTAATTATAACTAATCGCAATAATATATTGCTTATAATTTGTATCCGATTAAAAAAAAATAAAGATACCTTTCATAGTGAAGAACAAGATGCCGCCAAAATAGATAAACGCTGTTTATTGACGTTAATTAGTTATTATAATCAATGTCTCTACATATTATGATAATATTCGCATTTGTTCTATCGATGTGAATTAATGATAAAATTGTACATTTTGGGGTTGATAAGTTTATCATTTTTTGTATATTATACATGTTTGATAAGGGTAAAATTTGATATAAAATCATTTCTCTGTCCCGTATCGTGTCAGTCCTTTGTGCAACTGATAAGTCCCCTGCAGTAATTTCACATCACCATGCAGTATTTTCCTGGCGAAGTAAAATTGTGTACGTTTTGCTTGAATTATTTTATGCGTCATATTCATCTAGTATAATAATTTAATTAAAGGCTATAGCAGAATTATCCTTAAGACTAAGTATACATTTTTTATAATATTAATCTGGCAGTTGATCAAACATTCCGCTTGATAGTGCATGGTCTCTGTCAAGCATGAATATTCGTTATTGGACGGATGTGTTTCCGGAGTCCAACCAATATGCATGCAATTCTGCCTGTTGACACCAGAGTTGAGCGCTACTGCGTTCAGGTGTAAAAGGTTTTGTGAGAAGGATACAAAGTATTCCAATCTAGACCTCAGGTGTTGCTACGCATCTATGACAGACCTTACCCGAGTGCCACGAGGGATTCAAGCGTCATTCGCTCTGAGCTACAAGCGTCAGCGTCAAAGCGTCAAGCGTCAAAATCTAATTTACATGAAATCTTAAAAGACCATACAATTTAGTTGCAAATTGTAGCGATTGACATAATTCGTTCAACGCTGACGCTTATAGCCAAACGAATGTTTCGTGGCCGAACGGTCTAGTCTACAATCTCATAGTGTTGATTACAGATGCCAATGTCGTTGCCACTTACCGTCAAGTGGCCGGTACCATCATTTTAAACATAATCTAAGCATGTTACCAAAAGATTTCTAATGAAATTTTACCAACTGAACCATTGCTTATTTACAGAGCAGTAGAGAAACGGTGCTATACATACTTGACTGTATATTCTCCGTGACGGTGGTGGGATCCTTGGTGGTGTTCGTCTGGAGGGGATCCTGGGCGCTGTTGGACATCTTCCTCTTCCCTGACGACCAAGTCAAGTCCTGCTGGACTTCTTTGGTGAGTCTATATTAAGTTTTAAGGAACATTTGGTGCTTCACACGTATACTCATCTACTCGTACACTATACCGACACTTCAACAACAACTTCTAGGAAAACCTAGGCAGACGTCTGAATTTTTATTTTAATAACAATAATGATAATAAACTCGTTTATTGCCTTAAAATATTAATTATGATAACAGTTATAACAAAAAAGGAAAACAAAAAGGAATTTCAAAATAAAAATTACATTGCAAAAAATTTTAACTATATGTGAATATTAGGCATAAGGCAAAAGGAAATGGCGCAGCTTATGATGTCATAAGATTTCAATATCATAGAGGGTTGTTTTCGGTCATCCCCTTCTTCATTTTAGTGATATTTATGATTTAAGTGATAGATGTTTTGCTTTAGTCAAGTCTTAAGATATCCAGAGGAACAGAGACAGTAGAGCTATTTAAAACCAACACCACACATGAAGGGTGTGGTTGCCGGCTCACTACTATATGAGGCGACCTATAGTCCTCGAGAGTGGCAACACATCTGTGATCGACTTTAGATAGAACCCCAATTCTATATGAAGTCGCTTAATGTCCATGGGTGGTAGTAACCACTTATCATGTGGACTGCATGCTCGTTTGCTACTTCAGTCTAATAATAATAATATGTCATGTCGAAGCAGCACAAAGCTGCCATGTTCAGTTTTTTGAAGTTTCCTATCACATCTTGGCTTTAAAACGATGAAATCTGTTGAAAGTGACATGAGAATGAACCTATCTTACATAACCTCAGTTAAGTGCAATAAAAAACATATCTGTCGTGCGCAGTAATAATAATAATATTTCCAAATTATTTATGAAGGGGATAAGAGAATGATTGATAATTTAATCAAAAGTTTATCTTGGTGCAAATAAGCTACGAATTAAGGACTTTATCATCATTTATAAAATTTGATAAAAGTTGATTTCGTTGTCCTGCGTAATTAAAAAAAATACAATTATTGTTATTCGCTTGTCGAATAACAATAATTGTCGATTAATAATACTTGTATTATTTTAATTAAACAATGAATTAATATATATTTTGTTCAAAGCTTAGATTTTCTTTCACAGCTCAAACACACATTAGATTCAGATTTCAATAACTTGTTACTTTAATGATCTCTTGAAATAAATAATCGATTTTTATATTATTATTATACTCTTTAAAGCATAAGGTTTGACACTTAAATTTATCCCGTTTGAAACCGTTTTATAAAATGACATAAAGTGTCCTTAATGGATTCATCATACAGATAAAACATAATCTTTCTGATTTATCAGGTTGATGTGGGAAACGAGCATACAGTCCATTTGATGGTAAGTGGTTACTAAGGCCCATGAAAATCTGAAAGCAATTTCATATAGACCAGGGGTTCTATCTGAAGTTGATCTCAGATGTGTTGCTATTCCCGAGGACTAAGGTCGCCCATATATAAGTGTGCCGGCAACCACACTCTTCCATCGAAACGCAAGAATTGCTTAACGCTCAAAATAAATGTGGCATTGGTACTTCCCCGGTCGAACTACACTGGTCCTACCACCTGGTGTACCTACAATAGTACATGACTGAAATTTGGCACAAAAATACGGTCTATGACCTGGATTCACATTGGATACTTTGACTGTGTTAAAGAAGTAGGCTCGGAAATAAGCTATTAATACAAAATCTCTATCTTTACAAATATCTCATTATTAAATCTTACTTTAAGCTCTGACACATAATACTTGAACTTCACAAAATAGACCCTAGCCCAAAAATTTTATATTCTAACTCACTAGTTAGAATATAAAATTTTTGGGCTAGGAGCCGAGGATGAAACCGCGAGGCACCACCGTGCCTCGCGGTTTCAACATAAGAAAAAAACCAAACCAATAAACATGGCGCGATGTTTTATAGCCTACTAAAATCCAAATTCACAAGTCACTTACTTCATCGGTGAAGAACTTTCATATAAAAGTTTTTCACCCTTTTCATCCCCTTCGGAGTGGAATTTCCAAAAATCCTCTTAGTGCTCTTCTCCCTAAGGAATCTTCATACTAAATTTCAAGTTTCTACGCTCAGTAATTTCGGCTGTGCGACATAACATTACAACTTCACAAATAACATCCTTACCTAAATTTGTTTTTTTATTCCAATAGGCAAATAAGATTATCATTTCACCAATCAGATCGTAATCTTTATCTGATTTTATTTTCTGATAACTAGACATATCACTGCAACGTCCCGTAATAGACCCCAAAATAAAACGATCTCAAATCTTGATTGATGAAATAAACAATACAAGGTTATCAATTAAACCCTTAGACTAATCTCCATTTAAGTTCCAATAAATAGATAATCACACCACACTATTGATTTTGTGTAATTCAACATTTTAACTATTAACTTTTAAATAAATGAATATAAATAAAAGCTAAAAATTAATTAATCACGAACAAACTGTGATAGCTTAGTGGTTCGTACTTGGCCGCTTCATCTGAGGATCAAGTGTTGAATGCTACAATGTCGCATGTCTGGTTTTAAATTAAAATTAAAAGCACTTATCACTTGTATTATCGATGAAAGAAAACTATATGAGGACAAACACTGTTAGCTGTTCTTATCCTTCTTTAAAAAGTTCTCAAAGGTGTGAGAAAGGACTCAATCTGCATTCAGCCATGTGTGTAAACCACCTATGCAGAGGAGATTAAGATGAGATCCGACCACAGCAGTGGAAGAGAAAAAAGGGAGAGGTTGACAAAGATTTTAACAACAATCGTTTATTTCAAGGAGTAGCAAACGAATCAATAAAGTATGGATGTAACAAACAAGCGTGCAGCCCATCTGTTGGTAAGTGGCTACTGCCGCCCATGGACATCTGAAATCAACCCTAGGTAAGATGAAAGACACACCTAAGGTTAGGTTAGGTTATCCCTGAGGACTAAGATGGCCTCGGAAAGTTCTTAAACACTATGTTGATTTCATAGAAATATTTTTTCCGCATATGGGTCATGTATTCGCCACTGAGTCAGTGACCACTTACCACTTAGCTCGCGGCAATTGGCTCTTCCTCTCGACAATCTTGCCCCCCGTCAGTAGTACGATCATATTTATTATGCTCTAACCGAGTTCTGATTTTTAAGGTCAATTATGTTTTCGATATTCGATACATATTTGAATACAATATTTAGTTAGACTACGAGACTTGACGACTCTACGATGTTAGTAATTGATCTTAGTTATTATTGTATTTGAATAGTATAAATATAAATTAAGTTATTATATTAATAATACAATATCACTAACAATATCAATATTTTAAGTTAAATCAATACGTGCATATAAATTAAAGTTGTAGGTATAGCTTGCTGATACCTTATGATTTTTATTTATGACGTATAAATTTTCGGAAAACAAAATTTATGAACGTAATTATTCATTTTTTGTACCATATTGTCTGAGCGGAACCCAAAACTCTTTATAAACGTTAAAACGTTATCAAATGAAAATTTTTGCTTTTTATAACTATAATTCAATATCATTTATACTATTAATATAAATATATCAATTATACTATTATCTTTTTCAATTCAAACGTTTCTAAGTACAATATGGCAACACAGGTGAGATTGATCTCAGCTGTTATATCTCACCTGCACACAGATATATTGTTACACTACCGTCAAACCCACACATACATAGCTGCCACGTGGAGGCATCGTAAGCGATTTAAATATAACTACTGTCAGCATTCAAACGTATATAAATGTCTGATATTTTAACTCTACGTTATAATATTTAGAGATAGGGATATATTTTTTTTTTATATTGAAGTATCAAATGAGCATGCAGTGCACCTGATGGTAAGTGGCTACTGACACCCATGGACATCTGTAATCTAGGTAAGATTAGTCTTACCTGAGGCTGCCCACAAATGCGTGGCTACTCCTGAGGACTAAGTTTGAACGGCTCGGATAAGAATGTTTCTCGTACTACACTATTCATATGAAAATACAACTGCGCTTAACACTGCTGTTATAGAATTTGAACCACAGAGGGTTCTAGCACCTTTGAAAGTATTAAGATTTCGCAGTAAAGAGTTTTTTTTAACTATTAAGTATTCACTGCGAAGAAAAAAGAAGAGTTCGCGTTTTCTTGTTGCTACATAAAGCTACCTAAAGCTAAGGCTTTTCCATTTGCTCGCATTGGAAGGTAGTTAGACTCTTTGATGACATTTTATAGAAATATTTGCTAAAATTGTCACTCTGAAAATAAAAAACGTCGAAAACATGGTTCCCGCCATTAACTGTCAAATCAGTCACATACACGCTTAAAACTACGTCTTAATTATATTTTTGATATCACATCACTAAAATATAGCAAAATTTTAGTACAATTAGACTTGAAAATTTTATTATTAATTATAATGAATCATATTTAATTTGAATATATCGCACGAATAGATAAAAATGACAAGTAAAGTCACACTTACCAACTCAATGTCTATGATAGCATAGCAAAACGTCGATAGAAAAACATTTTTTGTACATTTTTAATGACCATAGACAACAAAAAAACATGAGTACTTACGCTTGTAATGCCTGCTACTAAGTTTATTTATAAATAGTACGTGGCCTCGGGTTTTATAGGCATTTAAAAAATAAAACATTTTAATTTGAAATCTCTTTTGATAAAGTTTACTTATTTACTTTAAAAATTATAAATTAAAAAGCGAAAGTTTGTGAGAATGTACTTATGTTAGTTACTATTTCACGCAAAAAGTACTGGTCGGATTTTGCTGAAATTTGACATACAGATAATTTATGACTTGGATTAATAGAAGTAATACTTGTTTCCCTGATAAACAAGATCGAAACGGTTGGAGCCGTAGAAATAAAGTAGTAAAGACTATATATATTGCCGTAAGGTATTGTAAGCAATGTCAATGCCAAATAAATATAATTTATATGTATGATAATATATAAAACCTCATTTAAAGAAAACATATTATTATTACAATAAAACTTTAAAAATAATAATTGATTTAATTGTCACGGCGTTGTCAATGGTCGGCCGTTCTAAGATAATGAAAAAAATGTAAACTAAGATTTTGACATATAAATCGCTGTGATTATTAGTTAGAGTATTATTTGGACTCCAAGGGATCCGTTAATATTATGGACAACACATACTCTACCATTGAGATGAGAGATTTTGATACGATTTCTAAAACTCAGACAAATAAATAGACAAAAATCTAAAAATTGTAAAAAATCTATTATTACTTATACCGAATTCCACGATTTTTTTTTTGAAAATACGTGCAAGGTCAATATATACGTCAAACTTTCATTTTTATTATACGTATGTTATAAAAAAATATATTGTATTAAAAGATTATTATCAGAGTTGTTTGATTATAAATATGCACAGGTAATTACATACGTAATTCAAAACGCAACATGTTGTCTTAAATGTCTGTATTCATGTATTCTATTTCTTGACGTAATAAAGTAAATTTAATTATCTTTATAAGCTTGTTCTTGAACGTCAATTCCTTATGATAAGTACCTGATGTTGTTGGAATTTGTAATAATAATTGTGACATTATGTGGATATTATCTGCCTGTTTCTAGTTAACAGCTGTTTGATAAATCGTTAGATTGTACACAAAACCGGGGATGCTGTGGAGATTCCTCTGGTGTTGTAAATATCTATAGAGGACGCTGGCTAATTTCCATTACTTAGCCTATCTGCTTTGTCATTACGTTGAACTTTAAAAAAAATAAAGTAACATTGCTAAATGTTATACACAGATTAAAAATACGAAATGTTTTGAATGTAATTGGGACTACACTAATGTACTTAACAAGTACAATTAAAAAAACAATACTGCGAAATTCATACTGCTAATAAGTGAAGTTGAGTTGAGTGATAATACTTCCATTCCGTTTCTCAAAACACTTACAGATAAAATATTACTACTTACAGATGAAATAATAAGAAAAGAAGAGAACAAAATGTTGCAGTTTAAAGGTCTAGTCATTGCTAAAAGGAATAATTCGGAGTGTCATTTCATAAAAAAAGAATCAAAATTGAGGTTTATAAAAAGAGCATTTGAACATATAAAATAATAAATATAATTTTGAAGGTAATTAGGTATATATACAGGTAGGTAGCCCTTAGTGGCTAATATTTATTTCTGTCTAATAATAGGAGTGTATGCGCTGTTGTGTTCTGATGTGAAGGGTGTGGTAAGGTAAATATACTTATCCGAAGAATTCTAACTTAATACTCCGGAGTAGCAACGCATCTGTGGCCAACCTCAGGTAAGGCTCCGATCGTATCTGGGGTTGATTACAAATGCCTTTTACCATCAGGTGGAGTGCAAGCTCCTTTTTCTACATCAATATTATAAAAAAAGTAGGAGGATAGACGTACGCAAAAGCTAAATTCTATACTCAAACCATTTTTATATTTACGAATAGGTGAGGTATTCATTTTTTTAATTCTGTTACACAAAAGCACAGGACACAATCGTTGCGTTTGAAAGTATTATTTTAACTGATCACTGTGAATTTGACTTTCTAATTACAAACGATTTGATTGGTAAAGGGGCGTGGCTAGGCCGGCAGATTAGTATGATTCACTGCATTCTT
>DWLI01001420.1:0-15651 GCA_018249915.1 Cecropterus dorantes dorantes | reverse complement strand
GAAGTTACTTACAGATGTCCATGGGCGGCAGTGACCACTTACCATCAGGTGGACTGCATGCTCGTTTGCTAATTCAACATTATGTATATATATAGGTGGTAGAACGAGTATAGTTCGTTCGGAGAGGTACTACAGCCTATTTCTAGCGTGAATAAGTTCTTGCGTTTCGGTGGAAACCTTCCGGAAGCTCTCTCGTACGAAACCGCGAAATGTCCAGCGAAACTAAGTTTCGGTTGCGAAGTTGGGGTCGTGTTTTAGAACATTTTAATATACGATTAAAGACCTCATAAAGTTTAAAGTTAGTTTTATTTTACCAAAGGAACACTACGAAACTTTATGGAATAGAAGTTACCTACTTTTAACTTAGATTTCTTGCGTTTCGATGAAAAGACATGGTGGACATATTTTCCTATGAGGCAACCACCTTTGCCTTCGAGAGCATCGACTTTGACTTTAGATAGAACCCATGTCCTGTCGCCAATGGACATATGAATGCAAGTTCACATAGAACAAGGGTTTTAAAGTTAATGACAGATACGTTACTACTCGAGGACTAAAGACAGTCGCCTCATACATAAATGAGCAACCACAGCCTTCCACCTGAGGCAAGAACTAGAAATAGGTGTAGCGGTAATACCTCTGCGGTCAAACTACAACTTCTATCTTGTTCCTATTTGGTAGTTGCACAAAAATATAGATATAAAATAGAGATATGTTACATGGAAAGTGCCCTCGTAGGCCTTAATAACATAAATACATTTCATTTTATTTCTTGTACATTTGTTTCACAAGTAATCCCGTATTTCATCAAGCACAAATACCTGCTATTTGTGTTTCCATGAATCAATACCAAACGAATGCCTCGAATACTCCATCTTGTGGTACAATTTGTTCTACAAAGTTTTTAAGAGGTGACTTAAAGCGCCTTCCGAGGTCGCGGGCGGCAAGATTGGAAGGTTGATCCGTCCAACCAAGCGGCTCAGGCAAGGACGGCGAATGTATGATCGCACATCGTCGTAAAGACTAGATGGTGCGATGGACCGCTCATCTGGGTGGAGCCCCATGGGGCAAAGCGCTCAGGGAAGATCTGAAGTTTTCTTCCCAGCGCCGAGAACAGCCACTGGGCGGGTTTTAGTATACCGCCTAATATATAACTTTTGACGACCTACGTGGTGGAGCGGTCACCATACAAGTCTAACACGCAATGGGTCCCGGGTTCGAACCTCTGCCAGACAGACATCTGAATGATTAGTTTAAATTTCTGTTCTGGGTCTGAGTGTTCGTGTATTCGTCTTTGTGTGTCCATGGCACCTACGTCACAGGAGAAACTCTTAATTTGGGGAAATCACACCCCTCCAGCGAAACGCTAGAAAAACTAGCTAGCTACTAGCTATTTTTAAATAGGCCGTATCATTTATTCGATATTCACAAATTTATACCATTACATGTTTTCATCCTCTGCTTAATAATTCCGGGGTTAAACTAGTTTTAACGCCAGTTAGTGTGAAAATTTATTTAAATACAGAATTCATTAAATTTGTATTCTAATGCTAAGTAAATACAAATTTTATTTATGTTAAATTGACTCTTTTAACTCCTTAATAACAAACTTCTCCGCCTTATTTCGTTTAAGCCTAAAACTTTACGAATTAAATTTTCCAAAAATATATTCCTTAAATTTAAACTTAAGTTTCTAAGTCTCATTCCTTTACAGAAAGCCACATAATAATGGCTTCAATTTATAAGAACGTTTCATTACATAACGTTAGAAGCTCCAAAAATACAAAATGTAAATGTAAACGCCTCAAAATTGTAAAAGGAAATATTTGAACCCTTCCAACAATGGAATCCTTATAATTATGCTAATTTAAAAATAATAATACGTTTTTGTTTCTCTCAAAACAATATTTTACATTGTTAAGAATAAATGGTATGAAAATAAAAATCCGACTGGTAAAATTTAAATTTAAAGTCAGGTTCATTTGTTTTAATTTTTTTTTAAGGTTTTGCGTCAAAGTTGTAACAAACTTATTATAGCAGAAATATTTTTGGAATGGTCTATTTTACAGCTCTCTTTTCGTTCTCTAAAAAGTCACATCCCTCTCCCTCATTTTCGCTATTTAACGGGTCATGAATTTTTAATTATTAACTCGAACGATTCCTATAATGTATTATGTCATATCGTCGCTTAAGTTCTAACACCGTGGATCTAAAAATTACCAAATGTTCAGGAGAACAGAAAAACTGTTTCATTTTTAATTCGCCAGAGCACTGCTCGTCGCCTCTTTTAGTATGAAACAACTCTGACTTACGCGTAGTTTTCACCGCATATTTGTCTGAGTCAATATACGCTATGTTAGTTTTTCTCAAATAACTCGCTGTGATTATCTCAAATTCATATTTTTTTAAGTCAAACGATGCGTCTTTAAATTCCCTATCGAATGATATGCATATCACAAAATGGCCGTTTTTCGAGTTACGCGGTGTTAGAACTTAAGCGACGATATGTATACAGTGTAAACATATAGGCGCTCCCGGAGTGCCCCTGTTTTTTAAATTATTTTTGTAATGGTTTGTCTTGTTATATACGGCATAGTAATAAGAAAAGAACAAACTACAATTTTTAATAACTTTATTCATAGTCTTAATAATCATAATTTACACAAACATAACGAATCTAACGTGCACTCACTAGACGAGCGACATACATATACTAATTTAACATATAGGTACTGCCGGCTATTCACAAACATATTGCACGGAAAATATGTGTAGCCAAAAACATTTCAATAAATCTTACGTTACTTTATACAGCCGACAGTAAAATCACAAACCCCTTTATTCATAAACTCTTAATACCAGATTTTTAGGTGTTTTTGAAGAAAGCAGTAGAACATCAAATAGCTATAAACTTGTTTTTTTTTATAGTATGGAAGTAGCAAACGAGCATGCAGTCCACCTGATGGTAAGTGGCTACTGTAATGGACTTCTGTAATCAATGCCAGATAAGATCAGTCTGAGATTGGTCACAGATGCGTTCCTTTAAGGACTAAGTTGGAACGCCTCTGATAAAAATGTCTTCCATACCACACCCTTCAGACCAAAACACAGCAGCCCTTAAGACTGCTATTATAATGCCGAAATAGGTGTGGCGGTGGAGCTTCCGGAGTTGAACTACAGGTTCTAACACCTTGTTATACAAGGTTTATGAATACCGAGGTTAGTATGTACTTAAAACTATTGATTTCATGTAATTATGGAATATCACATATATCATACAATTGTACAACTGTAGCATATAAACGCATAAAATTTTAAGCATATCTAATCAAAATATTAATATTTTATATAACCCAGATTCTATTTTATAAAAAAGCTAATTTTAATACAACTGTGTTGAGGGCTCGTTCTGCGTTGTCTGATTAATTACAAAAGTAATCTAAGAAAAAATAGCGAAGCCCATATATATTTTGCAATATGCAATATAAGATTTATATAAGAACGATTGAATGCTATTTTTGCAAGAAAAGTATATATCAGGCTTTATACATAATAATAATGCAACAAAGATCACGCCAAAAATCCAAAAACTTTATAGACTATAATTCTATAATTGTATCTTTTGAATTATATCGATAATCATCATTATTATAATCAATCATTATAGATTAAGTGAAATTGAACAAATTTATTAAATATATGATATCGACTCACATTGTCGATTGAATGAATACTTGACTTTTATCGATTAAATATATTCGATATAAAATCGATTAAATCATCATAATTGCAATGTTTTGCCATTTGCATTGCAGAGGTCCTTGGCGAATCTGATCTATAACTGTATACATTTTTATAGTCCTGAAACATAGTTGCAGTTGTCTTCTACTATTCACTGAGGGTAGCTAAAAGGTAGAGGGCGCCACTAGTAACAACTTTCAGTTTTAGGGCTTAAGTTATATATAATAATATATGGACATAATTAATTATTAATCATTAGACATCATTAAAATATCCATAATTACATACATATATCCATACTCCATAATTCGTTTAAAGATACATCAAAACGTTACATCGGTTATCGGTTATTAATTATAAAAGCATATATTTAACAGATTTGTTGTCTATTAAAATTTATAAGTAAAATATACTGTAATATCAGGCAGTAAGTTTTAGGTGTATATAATGAAAAGACACGAAGAGAAAAATTGATATAATAATAGTCTATGTCGATCATATAATTAACTGGTAAAAATTATGGACTTGAGAGGTAAAACAAATAATCATGTAACTGTATTCGAAAGGTCTTTTATAAATATTTCTATGGCATGTTTTTTTTAAATGTGGCAAAAATATCGGGCTTCATGCCACATATGCCGATACTTTTGCCACATTTACATTTGAATGTTCTATTTTCATTTTCGTTTCGTATTTCAAATTTTGTAATTTAAAAAATGTATCAACAATTATTTGCAAGCTTTTCATTTTTTGACTGTGCCAAGGAGAGGTGGATAAAGGGTTCAGTTAGTCCCTTTATATACGCACGTCATGACATAATTATTTGTTCTACCTCTCGATAATGTTTTAACGTCTATTTGTGCATAGATAACAATTCGTCCGTCTGAAACAGCTCTTACTCAACGCACATTTAAGCAGATGTGATGTTACTCTACCTTCATATTAAGCATGGAACAAACAACACATCATTATTAATATTAGGATGACAGAATGTACCACCAAAGATATTATGTCTAGATTTGCCGGGTTTCTATATATTATGGAAGTAACATATCGTCGCTTATATAATAATACCACGCAAGTGATATTTTGGTAACTTTTCATTAGAAATAAGAAACTGTATTTTTTGGCTGAAGAATTTCATACAAAATATACAGTTACAATACCTCGCAAGTGATATTTAGTAACTTTTCAGTAGATACCAAAAACTGTATATTTTGACCGAAGAATTTCATACAAAATACAGTTTTTTTGGCTCTCCCGAGAATTTACCAACTATCACTTGCGCGGTATTGTTATGAAATGACGATATGAACATGCAGTCCACTTAGTATGAATGTAATTAGAGTTCTTAAACGATCAACACGTGTGTGTAAACGTGACAGTAGTGACGTGATACGTCATAACTGTCACAGTTTAGACGTACACCAATTAACGCGTAAAAATGTGATTGCTACTCCTGAGAACTACATTGGAAAGTCTTGTATGTGTACGGTACTTGTATGTAAAGGGAATCTTACGTAACACGTATTCTTGCGCACACACATATATATATTTTTATATCTGACGCCAAATCTAGATATTTAATACCTCTGGTTACTACTAGTATAATAAGTGGAAATATAAATGCAACAAAGGGATGAGAGGCTGGTGTTCTAAAAACGTCATTCAGGCAATATTTTAATCTAGATTCAGTATTAATCCTATTATCCCATTAAATCAGTCCTCTTAGTACGGAGTTCGTTACATTTCCCCAGATCACCGTTTAAGTTTAACCATACATGGGTGAATTAAGCGAAAATGTAAAAAATGAACATTTTGAGAAAACGTAATAATTTGACAATTTAGCTGACCTGACTGAAAGGTATTTGGCCAAATAGGAAATTTTGTATTCGTATTTAACGCACGTATAAAGTCAGTAGTATGTTAAACATTGTAATATCAAGTGGTCGAGGAGATAAGGATTTTAACATTAAAGCAAATAACAAAAATCTACCTTTTGCTTATTACTTCAAATCATTAAAGGATTGTTTGAAAAAACAAAAATGTATCTTTTGCTTATTCGTTATTTTTTTATGTTTTTATAATTTCGAATTTTGAAACGTCCATACGTTTTATAGAACACCAAATAGTAAATAGGTACACGAGTACATTACATTCTACTATAAAATAAATAATAATATATAAAATAAAATATGTTACTATAATCCATAATTACCAGTATTTTTTTAAATGGCAACAAATATTTTCATGGCTTGAAAGTAGCAAATGCATTTTTGATATCGAGTGGCCTTTACAAAGCAAGTATTTTCTAATCTTTTATATCTTAGAAGTAGCAAACGAGCATGCAGTCCACCTGATGGTAAGTGGCCACTGCCGCCCGTGGACACCTGTAATCAACCCCAGATAAGATCATGTCTTATCTAAGATTTGTCGCAGATGCGTTGCTACCCCTGAGGACTAAGTTGGACCGCCTCAGATGGATATCAAATCAAAAATCAAAAATCTCCTTATTCATTTTAAAGATTAATTGTTATTAGACAGAAATAAGTGTGGTGGTGATGCTTCTGGAGTCGAACCACAAAGAGTTCTGCCACCTTCTTAGGGTATTAAATTCGAAAGTTTTAGGAATAAATTTACACCATTCCAACAGAAAGTATACATTTATCATTTCGGAGTTGTAATTTTTTTTTAATGTGTAAAATTGTCTACAACCCCTGGCGTGATCCTTGAACCCTTTTCGTCCTGAGACGAATCGTTTGCTAATCGACTCTAAGTTTAAATAGTTAAATTTGTTTGCGAGAGTCAGGCTTCTCAACCAATTAAAATCTAATCTTATTTAGATTCTTAGTGTTCAATCTATTCAAACAAACTTAAAATGAGTACTCCTCGTAGTTCGACTGTAATAGCTCTACTACAACATCTATTATTAGTGCCAATTGATATTAATATCGAGCTGGACAGACTGCGCTCCTAAAAAAAGTCTTATCGGGCTCTTCTCATCCAGTGCCTTCAAGTGGCACGTGCTATCGTTTTGCTAAGTGACCAGGGCAAATTCCAGACGTAGTCTTCACTGTATTAACCATTTTTTGAAACAATTATTAGTAGTGTCAATGTAAATTCAATGTTTGTGCTCCATGTTTCCACTTGTTTTTGGTGTTGCTGTAATGAAAATGGAAAACTTCAAACATGCTTTCTTCTTGATGTTGCTTTTACTTCAAAATTTCAAACAAGAACCATCAACGTTTATTGTGATAAAAACAAATGAACACACACGGAGTTATACATATTAGACATTGATTAAACAAAATAAGAGAACGAGATATGTTACTTATGTTATAATTAAAAATAAGGAGGGTAAATCTAAACGACTCTGTAATTTTTAGGGAGGTAAAATTTGTGTATTAAACAGATAGAAAGACGTAAAATATGTTTTACCCGTTGAATTTATTGTTGAAAATGCATATTAATAGGATCAAATTTCGTTGAACTGCTTTAATGAAATAAACTTCACGACTTTTATTACAGTAAAGATCCAATATGGTATCATTTTATTTTATAGATTAAGTACAAGGTAAGAGGATTTGTAAATTATATACCTATATCCACTTAACGTTATGGTGTGCAATTAAAAAATATAGAATTGCGTTACGTAAATAACGTCGTGCATTTTAACACTGGGTGGCTATATGGGGGCCGGCAGCTAGCATGCCGTGTTCTATGATAATAATAGCCAACCTAATAAATAACCAGCTAGATATAATGATTAAATATCTTCTGGATTAAAGCCAACTTTTAATAAAAGAAGTTCACAGCGGAACCTTCTTCGGGAGTATCAATAGCATCGATAAAGTCGTGGATGTGTGCATACTTTACCAAAAGGGATCCGACAAGACAGTCACGTAACACATCACTCGAACCATTAACTTAACACATTCGAATGATCAATTTTAAAATAAAATTATATTTACATATTCCTTCACTAGTTCACAATTTTGTTTCTCGCCGTTCGCGCGAGAGCGCCGTCCAATCCTTCAGCGATCGACGAATGGAATTCGGCGGGCGGGTGATTCGGTTTCGGTTCGAATACGAAACCGGAGGATCACCGAGGAGGGTCCGAGCCCGCGCCGACACACTATCAATTCATGGTAAGACCGCACCGGGTCGCGGACACTCCTCCGCAGCCGACGAGTCGCAGCACTCGCTCCGGAGCGACTGACGGAGCGCCGCGCCCCGCGCCCGCTCCGCCGGCCGCTCAGTCGCGCAGCGCCGCGCGCCGCGCCCGCCGCCAGTCGCGTAGCGCCGCTTGCACCGCCCGTCATGCACTCGCTGCCGGCGCCGGTCGCTGCTCGCTGCTCGCTGCACGGTGCACGCTGCTCGGTGCACGCTCCACGCATCGCCTCCGCCAACGCTCCTTCACCTCACCCATCAAACACTTTTACTTTTATGTCTGCTATGTTTTACTTACTTTCATGTAACTTCAAATGACATTGACAATAATCAGATAAATTAATCAAAAACACTTTTAAAAACTTTTATGAAAGTTTGTCTTGCTTTTATTATAGCGTTATTTCATGCAATCTTTGTATAATCAATCGTAGTATTACTCGAGAATTACTTAATACTAACTTGCAAACGAAATTGCGTTTTATGGTCCATACTTCATACATGGTCATACATTCTTACTAATTTTACAAGTAATAACTTGTAAAATTTACGTTATTAATGTTACGTTTGAATAATTATTATACATTTCGTGATAAAATTAATGACAATTAATAAAGCTGGAATAGAAATAAAAAAGTTACGTCACATTTGAAAGTCGGATGGCGAATCTTATGAACCGATCGGAATCTCTCAATATCCCGACGTCAGAGTCCTCGCGGCGGGGTATCGGCGCTTACTTCATTTCCTCGCGCCGCGGTATCTATTAGGACTCACACCGCAATCGTCCCGGTAACTTGCTCTAACCCGTTATGATTACAAGACAATATTATAATTTTAAAACCAGATTAACGTACGCGTTATATGTCGATTTTTATTTTGAACTATTCTGCAGCTTCTTCACTGTTATCTTGATTTGCACGTTGATTACTAATTTTATTCAGTTTTGTATCCTTATTGCTTAATTTTAACGTAACTTACGTATTATAAATGCGAAAGTTTGTAAGGATGTATATTTGTTACTCTTTCAGGTGACCACTTCTGGTTGGATGTCGCTGAAATTTGGCACTAAGATAGTTAGTGTCCTGGATTCACACATAAGATTCTCACTACTGTGGTAAATGTGAATGAAGCAGGCGGAGTCGCGGAAAAACTTGTTTATTGTATGTAAGATTGTACTAATATATCCCCCTCTGAAATGCAATGTTTGGTAATGGGCATTACCTGAGCAGACAAACTCCTGATCCAAATAAATCTTATTAAATTATAGGAACGAAAGGGAATTCCAATCTGCAAGTGCATAGCCCGAGCTCGGCGCTCTCCGCGCAGGCATCCACTAATGAAGCGGAACGAATTCATTGTACAGCGAAACGGCCAGCTTCAGAGAGATTCGGCCGGGTGTAGGCGGCGCGCGTGCGGGGCTCATGCTACGCCGGTCGCACCGCGCGGCGAGCGCCCGTAATCGCGTTCCTCAGCCGTGCGGACCGATTGCGATGTATGCACATAAACACTTAATGATCCGCGCCCGGTACTAACTTGGTGTAGCTCGCCTATTTGCGTGCGCTAGTGTCTTGTGAGAATGCTAAACAAGTTTAAAACATACAAACGTTTGCAAACTTACAATATTGTACTAACAGTACACCTTTTTAATTATAATGCACCTTTTCAATGCCATTGGAATACTAAAAGGTTTTATTGGTCTGTGTTAGGACCGCTAATGTTACACCATTTAAAACATTTTTTTACGAAATTTGAATTACGACAAGACGTGTCTAAAACACAAATTCAAAAATAATTTTAATATAATGACATAGTTATTAAATATCAATAGTATTTATATAAAAAAAAAATTCGTAAACAATATTGGTCGTCAGATATTGTTTTATACTTTAATACTCTAAATACACGCGAGTAATGACGTTCTGGATAAATGTAATGTACACTGTTAGAGATGCTAACGGGTACGCTACGCGCGAGCATCATAGCTACGAGGCTACGCGCTACGCATAATGCTACACGCTAGTACGTAGCAACGCATCCATCACACGTACGTTTGTGCTACGCAGTGGGTGGGTAAATAAATTTAGTTAGTTCTAAAATTTTAGGTGAGTGTAATATATATAAAACTAGCTGTGCTCGCGGTTTCACCCGGGTTTAGAAGAATTGTAACATGTGATACATAACTGAAATAATACGAGTATACTTTAACAATTTTAACGAACTAACATTTTTTTCAAAGACACTAATAGATATGGCTTTGAACGTAGAAAATAAAAGTAATTTAAATTTAGCATGCAGTAACACACGTTGTTATTGTAATAGTTCAAAGTTAAATGTAATCGCAGTTTATACTGCATTTCTGTATAAACTGCAATTACTTTTAACTTATCGTTGTTTCTGGTATACGAATATATAACCAAAATAATCATATTCTTACCAAATGTACACAATTTAATTTTTTTTTGATAAATAATTTATATTAAATACCTGCCTATATACCCAAATAGGCTAATAGTATTATCTCATTATAATTCTGTTTGTACATTAGCTTTATTTGTTAGTATTGTTTCATTATATCATATTATAATATTATTAGTTTTACATTTTTATTTCTCTATTGTTACTATTTTGAAGCCCTGACAAACAATGTCGCGGATGTTTGCTAGTAGATAATAAAACAGTAGAGTTACATAAAATCCTCAAAAAATCTTAACATCTTATTTTAAAATCATATTACTTATTGCCATTAGTGCAACTAAACTTTTTGATATGAAATATATAAAACATTCAATTTCAATAAAATACAAACGCAAAGTATAGAATTTATTACACTGATGTTTTTTGTGTATGTTATAATTTAAAAAATACATTATGATCGTATTTAGACACATGTATGATCTTTAAATAATATATGTAGTTTTATGTCTAAAATAAAGATTAAAATAGTCCTATACGAGTATTATGATTCCACAATGAAATAAGCACTGGTAGCATTTGTATTACTACTACTGTTTAATTTTATGAACATGGATTTCAATATATTTTACACATTTTAATCCGGCTCTAAATAAATATACAAAATATTCCCAAAAATCTGTATACAATATTTTTATTGCGTATTTAAAGAATTTTCTTTGTATTTACATGTAATGCGAAGAATTTAAGTCCTTCAGAACATATTGCGACACTAATAAAAACACACACTAGATAAAAACTGGGACTTCAGGGAGTGTTACTACGAATATAGTTTTATAGGTAGTACAGCCCATTGTGGTTCGACTCCGGTGGCATCACCGCCACACCTACTTCTACCTAAACAGCAGTCTTAAGCGCTACTGTTTTACGGCCTGAGGGGTGTGGCAAGGGAGATACACTTATCCAAGGCCTTCAAACTTAGTCCTTAGGAGCAGCAACGCATTTGTGGCTAACCTCAGGTAAGACGCTGATCTTACCTGGGCTGACTACAGATTTCTATGGGCAGCAGTAATCACTTACAACCAAGTGGACTGCATGTTACGTGCGGTACTTGATGGACCGCGTTTGTTACTTCAATATTATATAAAAAAGCTTCTACCAGCACCGGCGAGACTATTGGCAGCTCTTTGCTCGTTGCATGTGAGGCGGCGGCCGCGGGGCGCTTGACCTCGGCTCGTCGCGACCTTGCTGACATTTTCTCTTGAATTCGTTCATCCTTTGTACGCTTTTAGTGTAAGGTATAGTAAGTCATACACTAAGAAATATTAACGGAACACTTATTAACGGAATATGTAAGGATATCTTTAATTTCAATTTACGTTAGGTTATTACTCAACTTACGTAATACTTGCATTGTGTGTTACATGTGCTTTACCAGATATTTTTTTATATACTTTTTTTAAAAATGTAGTAAGCATCTATTCTTATGCACCGATACTTAAAGTTATCGCCAAAGCAACTTCGTATTATAAAAAAATCTAAATCAAAAGAAATATAAGATAAGGTTAACGGTTACTTTTAAAATTTTGAGCTGTTCTTGCAATAATAAATTTTTTTGTTGTATAAATTCGATATTTTAAACAATGCAGTTCACTAGAATAAGAAGATAGACAGTGTTCTATGGAAATCTGTCAATGGGACAAAGCGCGCGAAATTGGGGCGTCGCAAATAGCGGCGATGGCAGCGATTAATGCGCGCCGCCGCCGCGGGACAACGGATTGAGAACATCTGCCTGATTGTCGTTCACGTCTATATCTACCGTTTCTTGCTTGTTTCTTATTTGTGCTAGATTTCTTAACATTGAGCTCATTTCTCTTTGTGGGCTTGAGAGGTAATAAACTTACTTTGTTTTAGTTGTATTTTATTTATAAGAGTGTATACAATAAATCGGTTGATAAAAAGCTTAGTTTTTTCGCAACGTAACCAACATACTGTTCTGTGAATTATATGAATAAATAATACGCATAAAGTAATGATAAAAATAGTGAAAAAAACCTTTTGTAACATTTACTGGCAACATTTTCCTTCTCATTCGGGAGATATAAATAGTTATTTTTTATTATAATGTATTTATACTTGTTTTTCATCTCAAAGAGCGCCAGTCAGTGGCCGCGGCGCGTCTCTGTCTCTTGCTCAAAAGGAAATTCACCTTCCGCCTTCTCTCTCTATCTGTACTCTTAATAGTCAATTAAAGTGTCAATTATCATTTATTATCATTATATTATCATTTATTTAACCTTAAATTTGAGTTGTTTCTAAGCAGTTTCAGAACAGAATTCAGGTTTACGAATAAGTACCATCCAATTACGTAGCTTATCGTATGTTATGGAAATTTTCTTAAGAAATGACAAGAGCGAAAGGTAAAAGTGACAAACAATTTTAGGAGTCTCTTTATCTCATATTGTTATATTTGCATGGCGTGTAAGTGAGAAGTGTGTCCGGGAGCGCAGCGGCTGCGTGCGGAACTGGGTCAGGGCCGGGCCACCCCGTCCCCCTCCTCCTCCCCCCTCCCTCCAACATAGCGCCGCGCCGACTCGACCGCACACAAATCTTATCCTTACTTCCCGAACCTTCGCTTCTACCAACTTAGCTGAATGAGTTTTCCATAAGGCTTGAAGGGGAACGCAACGCGTAATTAATGGGCTGGCGGTCGGAGGCGGCCGGCTACCAAGCGTTGTTGCTACGCCGGTAATCGGCCGCACATATTGCATTCTTCAGCACCGATGTTCCATGCCGTTTGTATTTTATACATAGCACGTTATGAAAAATTGTCAATTTACCATTCATGTCGATTATTAGCGTATTCAGAACATTTCAGATTTTCTGAATGTCACAAACTTGTTAAGAGTATTAGTCTCTTTTTTTGCATTCAGTCCATCTGATAAGATCAGAATCTAATATGAGATTGGCCAAAGATGCCTTGTTATTCCTGTATGTTGAGTAGGAACGTCTCAGATAAGTATGTCTCCCTTGCAACATCGCAAGACTCTACTGTTATGATGCAGAAATAGGTATGGCGGTTGTATCTTCATAGTGGTTGTTACAAACTTGTACAGAGAGAATCATTTCTATAAATTTTCTAAGGTTTCTTAATTATTTAGTATGTATTTTTTTTTTAATTTTCTCTATAAAAAAAGTAAAACTCTAAAACAACGAAAAGTGTTACCGTCGCAGGTAGAACTGCCAGTTCCACCAGTGGATCTTAATCAAAACGTTCTTGTGTGTGATTTCCACTTCTTAATGTAGGTATTTATGATTCGGCAGCGCAAATATGTTCAGCAAAATATGTTCAATAAATATCCTCTTTATTTCAATTCTTAGATACTCTACTTAAAAGTGCAATACAATGTTTAATGAACATTTTTTTTATTTTAACCTGAACTATTTGGAGAGCTGAAAAAAAGGGTTCTACAAACTTGTAATTTGAACATCGCCCACTCATTTTCACGACGACTAAAATGATTTAGTTCTACATTTATTTATAAAAATTTAAGGAAAGAATTTGCATCAAAATTGCACTTTCTTTTACTTGACGTGAAAACTTCGTCATAAATCGTCTTCGTTTATACTGAAGGTAGTTTACACATCATTTTAATTGAAGTACCTATTATTAGAAAAATGTGTTATTAATTTAAAAAAAAATTATAGCTCAAATAGAACGTCATAAAAAATGGATCAAATTCGATCTCGACATGTCGCTTCGAATTAAGTGCTTGCAGCGAGAGTGGACGATGGAAATATCGCCGAATCGATTTGTCTGGCGGCCGGAAAGCGCACGTTTCAACCGAGACCCAATCCACAGTAGTAATTACATTATTATAAAAATACTACATGACATGTTAAACTTAGAGTTCATGCAAGAATACGGCCATGCTTGAAATATTGTACGTAATTTATTTGTTTTTTTTTCTCTTTTCGGTAAATTTAGCTCTGAAGCGCAGTCAATATTCGAGGATATGGAAGAATATTATTTTTTTTTGTCGGCAAGTAGTAATAGAAGATTAACGGGATTTCAATATTCATACAGCTTTCGACATTATTATAAAAGATATGATTATATTGAAGTAATCTTTGTATATTCAAAACTATTCCAGAACTCGCCTAGTTGTGTAATATTGTGTTTCATCCAGTTTTATTTACTGGACGATAATATTAGCAACAGTTGAATCAAAATATATATATTGTTCATTTTTATTCTTGTCCGTACAATTTCCGACTTTATAAGTAACAAACTTCCAACGGCTGAACAAAATTGTTTATTGGATTACGTTCAATAACTTTAACAGTGTAGTTCTCATGATGCAATCGATTGTTCAGTTAAGGTTATATTATACTAGCTGTGCTCCGCAGTTTCACCCGCTATTACATTACATAAGATAAAGCAAACAAACAAATATAGCGTATATAGACTATAGCCTTCATCGGTAAATTTACTATTCAACACAAAATTATTATTTCAATTCAAACCAGTAGTTCCGTTCAATCAAACAAAATCTACTGTTTTATAATATTAGTATATGTAGAAACGAGTACATGACATGTTGTACGAAAATGTACAAGACTTTTTTAAGATATGAGTTTTTCAACAGTATCATCATCGGTGTGTGCGTTGTAAATTCTTTGTTTTTATTAACCGACTTCTTGTGATCATACTTATTATGCCACGTATTCTATTGAGTGCTGCACCGCGCGACTGAAGGTTGTACTACATATTGGTACTACACATCCAACGCTAATTTGTAGATGCCCATTTATAGCGGTGGCAATTTTCTCTTAAACCTAGACATGAATGGCAGCAGATAAGTTTATGTAATGTTAATGTTTTGATATGGATATTCAAATAATAATCAAATTTTCTTATGCAAGTACTACTCGTATTTATGGTTTAACAAAATATTCAATTATGAAATCGTTGAGACCGATGTGAAATTCCTTCTCACATATATCTGTTTTTCGCAAATGGTGATTAGCGCGAGCTCGTGTGAATTAGTATAATTATTGGCTGTAACGAGGCTTTACACTCTAAATTAAACTTTGGAGTGGGCTAAAATTATTTTGCTATACATTTTACTAATTAGTTTTATTTACAATAAATTTTAATACACGTTATACAATATTTATACGTAAACGTAACTACACTAAAAGTAGAGATTTCAACGAACAGAAAACATACCAACTTTTTGAAAAAAGCTGGTATTTTGACGGGTGAGTTTTCGATTGAAAATTAGGGTGTTTTTTCGATATTAATTCAAAATAAGGTGAAAAAATAAA
>DWLI01001419.1:0-15653 GCA_018249915.1 Cecropterus dorantes dorantes | reverse complement strand
AGCGAATTATCCACCAAAGCACGAAGGACTTTCAGGGACACGACCTTCAGAAATGAAGAAACGATTAAGAAGAGAAGAGAAACTTTTATTAACAAATGACATTTATTTTAATAGGTCCATAGAACAAACCGTATTTGCGACATATTTATGATTTAAGAGTTCTATATTTAAGTGGGTTTGCAATGAAATTCATTTCACAAAGTTATCATGAAAGCGTATTAAATTATTCACTTTGTTTTCTATTTTTCTGCAGAATTATTAAAAGAAAACCAATTTAACTTTATTTTAATATTATTAATGAATCCAATGGCTTCCACAATATAATTACTATTAAATTAATTTTATTATGCCAGTTAGTTATTATTGTAAAAACCTTTATTAAAAAGAACTGAGGCTTTAAGCTCTTTATCGTTACGTTTTCTATCCCTATTATATAAATACCTATCCACTTTAAGAATCATCTTATGCAAAAACAATAAAATGTCATTATATTATCTGATAAAATTATGAATAATCTTAATAATTTTCCATAATTGCATTAATCTTTGACTCTAATTGGGAGAGAAAAAAAGGATTACGGGAAGATAAATATAACTTAACGAAGGTAATGTCTAAGCAAATTAATTATCTTTTCGAATGTCAACCTACGCGCACCGCAACTATTTATGGAGTGGCATGCAAGCAATAATTTATTTAATATGCAGTCAGCCCATTAAAAAGCATTCAGTCTCGACACGACCACGACTACATCGGGCTGTATTAGAAAATGTCACATCGATAACGAGTAACGAGGTTCGGAGAACCGCGGCGATATGTCTGTAGAGTTTTGATAAGGAAGACAAATTTACAAGTCGGAACTGAACTATCACTAAATGAATCTTTAAATATGATTAAACACAACGACAGGTCTGTAGAGTATTGGTATGGAAGAGACGCTGACATAAGTCTAAGTAACATAAACTAAGGTACGAGTCATGGCAGAAATCCTCAAATAGCAATGCGGCTTTGACCACAGATAACGTTTTGAGTCTTTCACTTCCATTATTACATGTCTGTCAATGATTACAGAAGTCAACGCGCGGCAATGTCTATTTACAATATACTATTTAATGCCATGAAAAATAAAAAAAACGATAATGCAAAATATCGACATACACGTGGATTTGTAACTTTTATACAGTTAAAGTCAATTTACTCTGCACAGACACACATGACAGACTTTAAAAAAATATTACGTTCATTATTTACGAACGTGTATATGTGAAAACTAACGCTCGTGTCGGATCTGGTACACAATGCTGCATTCGTAATAAAAACCAAATTGGATCACTTTAACTATGTTATTCTATTGTAGTCGCTGTTAGTACACCAAGTGCCTAAATCGGTCCGCAATGGCCGCATTAACTACGAACAAAAAGTCGTTGAATAGAGCGACGTGTTCACTTTATCGTTTTTATACAGAGAATGTATCCAGAGAACATAGCTCCATACATCGAAATAAAGAAATTGCATTTAATTAACTTTAAACAAACAAATGTTTCACTTTATGAATAATTTATTTAACAAAAGTTGTACAAAAGATTTCCAAGAATAACGAATTCTGGTAACAAAAAGCCATTTTAATTTATTTACGTGTTTGGTTAGTTGCACTTTTATGTAAAGAAGTTTGACTACACTTTTATGCGCAAAACTGATATGTATACACTCTAGAATAACAATCCACTAAAAGTATGTATGTATGAACTCATTAATTTAAGAATTACTTACAAAATAGACAATCGACAGAACTTTTAACTCCAGATAACAGTAAATTGAAGCGTGTCTTATTTTAGGCCCATTCAATCTAACGAAAGAGACGGAAGATTATCAGTTAAAATTCCCAAAGGCAACACGTTTTTTTTTTTAATTGTGACTAAGCGCAATCGTAGCCGAATGAATAACTTACCGGCTTGTTTCGATGCGATGGCTTCATAACTGGCGATAAACTATTTTAAGAATTGATGTAATTTATTAATCATTAACTGAGATAATTTATTTTAAAACAAAAAAAAATAGCAAAAATGACTTAAATAAGAAGTTATCATAAATAATAGTAATTGACAGATAAAGGTGAGTATCTTAATAAAGGATTTATTCAACGGTACGGTCTTCTACAGACTTCTACTTATGCACGGTCGTCTATGAACTAAATTGAACTGATATTAGGTCACCCTTACTTAAAAAAAATCCCTCATGGATATTGTACAATTTGAATGCATGCTTGACATTCTACGGACCAAATTGACCTTATAATTTTTGTCTTTCTTATTTCATATATTTTTACCTCCTCGTGGAAATAGTAGGATGTGATGAAGGGTCATAATTCGAGTGACTAACAACAGAGTCTTCTTTTAAAATATTAACATTCACTGCGGTTACAAATACGCATACCAAATGCGATGACTATTAGCAAAAATCCCCGTTAAGGAGGCCTAAGTCCAGCGTTGGACTTTAAAACTAATAGATGAATATTTAACTAATAAAGAAGCTAACACAGCTGCTATAAGACAGTGAAACAAATATTTACCACGAATTTTCATACTAAAAGTAACAGAGAGACTACACACAGGTCTGTATGTGAAAATAGAAAACGGAGTTCCAAAACAGTAAAAATATCAGTAGCGCTAACAATTGAACCTTGCAACAGATTAGAGTCAAGCAAATGCGAGTAGATTAGATATAAAATTTCAATATTCATTTACATCATTTTAATAAGTGACAATTTATAAGTGAAGAGGCACTTCACTCAATTAACATTGCGTCAATTGAATTATCATCATGGCATTCATCCTCCAATGTAGATTTTATTATTAGTATTTTAAATTTTGTGCTTTGTCGAAATATCATTTTTTTTTAAGTTGAAATAGGAAACGATTCACTGCTGCCCATGGACATCTGTGACCAACTTCATAGAGAACAGTAGTTATATCTAAAGTCAATTTATCTATAGATGCGTTGCTATTTTTGAGAACTAAAATGGCCGCCTCATATGTAATTGAGCCGGTAACCATCCTCCCAACGAAACGCAAGAACTGTTTTCAAAACCAGACGAATCTACTAATTCTACCACCTGAGAACGATTTTGTGATGTTTGTGTGAATCCTTCACACTCGTTTGAGATGAAGCAAGTGCTTTACAAAGGCGAGTAGGTGAGCGGTCCCAGCGAAGTAGGTGCGTTAAAACACCTTGTTCGTGAATACTAAGATAGCCTTCACTTCCCATTTCGCCTTAACGGGGCATTGTAATAATGTTAACACATCATTGTCGTGTCAAAGTTTTAAAAAGGTTTTAGACAGTAACAGTATGTTAATCTCTCTGGGTGGTTCCGGCTGACGAAACACATGTTGGCGGTACCATTGTTAACAAAACGCTAGTATAATACAAAACATATTCAAAACGGAATCGATTTACCGATACCATCTACAATGCATTTAAACATTGTAAGTGAGTATGTATTTACATTTAAAACAAAGTCCATTCAAACTTTTGTTTCAGTTATAATGAATTTATTTTAATAAGTACTTATATTAGATTATACTATGCTTTTCGAAAAGTTTTACCTCGGTTTATTCTACTCAAAACTGCTAATATGCGCTTTGAAACTTCGTCCCAAGGGAATTAACAACGTTAACATACTTTGAGGTTTAGAGCTAAGTTCGTAGTGTCACGGTTGAACGCAGTCCGCGTGTCAAAGGAGTGTTACTTGGAACCATGACATAAATATTGTTGTAGCTGTTTATGGAAGCCTGGTACGTAGAATCGTTGGCTAAAAACGGAGGTAAACGTAACGCATTTGCTTATGAAGTTTATTTAACTTTTTAACTTGAATAGAAAAGTCGGTTTACATTCAGTTACAAAGATGCCGGAAGAAGCAAAGCCACAATTTGTTGAATGTTAAAAGGACTTTTGATACAAACTCGATTTAGGACGCCGAAGCAACAAAATTTGCGTCCAAATAGTGATTGAAAAGAAGAACCGACTGAGGAATTCTCTTTGCGACTCGAAGGTTATTTAATAAAACACGGCGTGGTGGAGTTTCGAATTCAGCGCGTTGCAGCACTTGCCGCATTCTGGGGTGTAAAGTTTCTCGGGAATTCTGAAGTAGGAGTAAAATGTTTGGAAAAGTTTGATCAACATGAACGTCGCACTCGGTCCACTTTTAAGTAAATTGAAGTCGTAGGCAAAGAGTGCCCGTGGGTACGTGACGCATCAGGCCGTCTGTCCGTGTGTCCGCACGTGAGTGGATTGGAGTGGACTTGTTCAATGACGCGATGCATTTCGAATTTAGGAGGACGCCAACCGCATTGTAAGCGATCGATGGCAAGTATTCGCTAGCTTTGTCTCTGCCACAAATATTTGCGGTCAAACTGTGAGTACCATCACGGCTAAAGGTTTAATCTGATATTCTCACTTCCACTGAATAATGAACTTAGAAATATTTATGATGTAATGATAATGGGTAAGAAGGGTCGTCTAGTGGCGACCACGTTTAAGCACAAGTAGCCCCCGATCAAGTATACCGATGACCAGAAGGTGACATCGGGAAACCGTTGGATTCAGAAGGCACAGGACTGGTTGGAGTGGTGCCATTAAGAAGAGTGCTAAGTCCAGCAGTGGCCATCGAAAGGCTGACGGATGAATGGATGATTGATGATGTAATATTGATCATATTTACTAACCCATTATTATCCAATTATTACATACACATCTCATGATACAAATCTCAAAAAAGTTTATACTATTGTCGATCGAGAAGTGAAGATGGTGTACGTGAAGGGACTTTATATACCTTTGCTAATAGGAATTAATGTTAATCTCTAAGATATCAATGTTTCGCTACGACATTATTCCAAATACGAAGTCTATTTGGTGTATTAAACTGCAAAAATAACAACTTAGCTAACATACTTGCAACGTAATATCTATTGTAAAAAAACTAAGCGAAAGAATGTATCTTTCGCTACAAAATTAAATGTTCGGCGAACCGACAAAAACTTATAAGGGTTTGAAGTGTTGTAACATAGTTTCCTAAATAATGTATAAACGATTACATTTCAGAAATATACGAGTACGCATGTACGTATAGAAGATGCTTTTCCGTTTCATGTGACGGAGCTTTTTAGTATCCTAATTCATGTAAAAGAACTTTAGAACTAGCCTACTAACCGCTTAAGGAATGTTCTTAGTCACTCATCCACTTTATATAAAAAGCCGTATTCAAAGGAGTAAAGGAGTAACTTAGAGTTACTTAACTTTGAAAGGACTTGAAAACAATGGACATACGGACAATAGTAGGTACAATACTTTGAGCTTTCTTATAAGAATACACCCCCATATTGCGCTCTCGTTTTATTATTGTGTACTCATACTACGTACATAATCATACATTATTTCACAGTATATAAATTACATAATTTGGGATTATTTACTCTGTGTTCTTACATGGATGTATGAATACATACTTATTAGAAATTGCCTTCAACTACTTACAGGTATTTAAATAAACAATATTTGAGTACAAATTACTATTTTTAAAATATTGTAAGACAGGGTATGTGTAACAAATAAAAATTTGTTTAACATAACTTACACTTTAAATATTTGAGTAAATGTCATAAATGTCATAAATTCACGCAGAAAGAGAGACATCCAAACCTGACGTCAGTTAGTCAGTTATAGGTATAAAAAATAATATAGGTATAAAAATAGTATATACCTATGATTAGCGTATCAAACGAGCACGCTGTCCACCTGATGTTAAGTGCCATCTGCCACCTATTGACATGTCGAATAAAGCCTACTAATATAAAAATCCTTTCATAAAGTCGGTCACAGATGCCGCTATTCCTGGGAACAAAATAGATCTTAGATAAATACAGCGACTATTGCGCGACTCGGTTTGTCTAAACTAAACAACAAAGCTGACTATTTAGGCGTACATACGCCTACTCACTTTGACCCTTCTTGACCCTATTTCTAATAAACCTAAATATTTAAGGCTCCTACTGTATTAACTCAAACTGAAGAATATATTTAAATTTACTCGGAGTTATGTGAAGTTCGTAATTGGCCAGCGCGGTGGATTATGTCCTAAAAAACCGTCTCATAAGAGTAGAGACCTGTGCCCAGCAGTGGGATAATGGGTTAACGCCGGAAAAATAGACGCCACACATTTTATCATAGATCTACTAATCCACTTAATTACGTTACAAAGTAAAAAAAATACACTACATCCATTATTTAGTAGCAACCCAAATTACTTTAGTTATCTGTTATTAAATCTAATATCCACAAACAATTAATAATATTGGCATCTCATTATATTGTTTATGAAGTAGCGTTACGAAATATTATAATTAATGAAAAAAAAATTATACGCCATTATAATTGAACACCGTAAAATAATGAATCACATGAATCTACAGGAGATTTAATTAAAACGGCAATTATTATAGTAATAATGATGTATATAAAGTTGTAGATTTAAGTAGTTACAAAAAGCAACAAGTAGCACTTAGGCCAATCATACACGATACATTTTTGTACCCCTGTTTTTTGTGTAAATTTAAAAAATGAAGTTTCAGACATATCTTAGTATACGAGTACACGATAAATATTATATTACGTTATAAATAAATCAATATAACTTTGTGCCTTTTTGTAAATTGCAATTAATGAAAACATACTTATGATCCGACGTTAAAATTTGCGGTTTCGAGAGAGCTTAAAGAATATTCGTGATAAATTATTGTTAAATAGCATCGTGTGCGAAACACCTTAGAAAACGAGTATAATATAAAATATACTACGGATAATAAAGACAATAAATGACCTCATATTAGGTGTCTTCACAAGGACATAAATAAAAGATTAAGACGATTGTGGGTATCTCGTAGTCCCGTAATCGCTTTGATAACGAAGAGGGACTTATCTAATTTAATATCTTTGAAGCGAGAAATGATATTTAGAAGCATCATTATCATATCATTAGGGAAATTGAGGACACGCTTACGTATGTTTTTCTT
The DNA here is from genome assembly GCA_018249915.1 of Cecropterus dorantes dorantes. NCBI lineage: Eukaryota > Metazoa > Arthropoda > Insecta > Lepidoptera > Hesperiidae > Cecropterus > Cecropterus dorantes. The sequence goes on along the minus strand of DWLI01001419.1, from coordinate 8,589 downwards.
TCTTTAAGCTGCTTTTTAATTAATTCGGTACTAATTTATCTTCGTAAGATAAGGTTTCGACGTATTTCTGTAGCCATTAACACACGTAAACCGTTCAAATTAGTTAGGAGATTTCTGAAACTATACATAGAAATAATTAAATGTTATTATTTAATTAATACTCCTGGTACCTGAGATTTCCGACACGATGATATTCTATTCGCCGAAATTACCTGTAAGAACAAAAATGTTTAATTAATTTTTTTGATCATTTGTATTTGAACTAAATTCAAACGAACTTAGGATTTTATTATTTTACCATATAATGTATATAAAATAAGCTTTTGTAGTTTCTGAAAGCTTTCATAAATTGATTACCGAACCTTTTTGCAAAGTTTAACAAATCATTACTTTCTTTACACTTTGTAAATTTACACAATAATGGCATCCGAACATGAACGACTTACTTGAAACTAGAACTATCGAAGTATTTTATCGCTATTTGTCTGGTCTGGACAACAGCTAATTAAGAGCGGATGTAATACGGAACTTGTAGTATTGATAAAGTTACAAAATAAAAACGATAAAATGTCTTATAAAAGTCAACAACACGTTAGTGATATGGATCGTAGTAAATCTATCGCTGATAATGATGTTATCGCCGAGAAGACGATCAGCTTTTAGCTTATTAGCAGCTACACGATGAGATCGCGATGTCAACAAAAGATAATGTTAATTTTCGTTATACAAACATTATATTTGTTTTAGAAGAAGCCGTAATAGAGTCAGTTCACGTGATGCATGTCGTTGCTGCTCATAGATGTAACCAATACCAAAAGCCGATTACAGCAGTTTATCCCGATTCCTCACAACAGTAATTGTTTGTGTTTTACCCATACATTGTAATGTACACTCCACGTCTTAATTTAATTTTCGGCCATACTTTGCAATATACTTTAAAATGATGGACAAAAACAAAAATCATGATTGTTTAAGGTAACATAAGAAACTTGTATTAAGGACAGGTGCATTGCTACTCCTGAAACTTAAGTTGGGCTCACTCATGTTAAGTCAGTTGGTATCTACATTCGCATTTTAGCGTTAAGATGAAAGGATTCCACCGGAACGCAAGGAATGCTTCAAATTAGAAATACCTATAAATAAATATATAAAAATAAAAACCGCCTGCTTAAAAACAATGAACTAAAACTGAATGAACTGTAATAATTTTTAAGCAGTCGTTTATTTGTTCATATTTTTTAAGAATATTACTTGTTGTTCCGAGATGTTTGCAGTTGTATTATACTTTGTATGGTTTAGATACTACATATATAATTATCGATCCGAGCATTTATGTTTATTAATGATGGTTCCCCGTATCTGTACATCGCTTATCACAAAAAAAAGGTCAGAAAAAGTAATAATAAAAACCCATATTGACGACCCGCGTGGCAGAGTGGTCACCATACCGGTCTGACGCGCAATGGGGTCCGGGTTCGATCCCCGGCCAGACAGACATCTGAATGATGAATTTAGATTTCTGATCTGGGTCTGGATGTTTGTGTATTCGTCTTTGTGTGTCCATGGTACTCGCGACACAGGAGAAAATCTTAGTGCGGGGCTATGAGTGTAGAAGAGTGTGTGTTTTTTTTATATTTTTTCTTTCTTTCATGCGTGGAAAGTCACAGGGCATAGTACATGTTTTACAGATTTGTTAAACATATATCAGCTGCTAACGGAATGTAACAGATATGTATCACTGGTACGGTTTTGCTTCGGACACGATGCAGCTAATTGACAGCTTCGCTACATCCCCTCGGGGACTGTTCAGTAAATATATTACATACATATATGTAGCCATGTAATAAAAGTATGTATTATTTAAACAACTGTACTATTATATCTAAGAATAATAAGTCAATGCAGTCTACATCTTGTATAAATTATTATAAAAACAAAAAAACCGTCTGTAAAACTGAAATGTATGTAAAATAAGTACTACAATCATGAAATTCACATCGGTCATTCCGTTAAATCCAGTTGTTAAGTGTACTAAAAAAATAGCTATAAATACAAATACCTGTACGCTAACATTACCCTCACTCTGACGCAAATGGGTAAAAAATGTATTTTCCATTTAATATATGGCTATCACTATCAAATGTTATGTTACGATTTAATTATGGACACTGTGCGCTAATTTAATATTAAAATATTATCGAAAAATAAAATCAATTTACGAACAACATTTCTTATGTAAAACAGATAACATAAGTTGTGTTTAACATTCCAATCCCATTTCTAAATATACGTCGAAATCAATTTCGTAAAATCCAACAAAAAAAGGCACGCAACGCAAATTTGCCGAGGGATCCTGAGTTGTGTAATAAAAAGATAAATTCGAAACGAGAACGCCCATTCAACTTACATAAATTGATTTCTTTGTTAACCTCTAAGTATCTAATCCGATAGGTAAGGGATTGTGGCAACAGGCAGGCAAATGCAAGGCTTAAGCCCATGAGGCTGCGAAATTAGTAGAGCCATGTTACATGTCCCGGCTCCTCCCCGTTGTGTAACACCCTGGGGAAAGCGCGGCTGGACATCGACTGCATATCGCAACGAGATATGTAAACGCAATGAAAGCGACAAACGTATAAAATAAAAGGTATGAGCCAAATTACTGGAATATTCAGAAGTATATAATTACTATTATACAACAAATAAGTATAAAATTTAAAAAACACTACTATCAAAATAGTATCGTAATGTAATTGAACATATGCCAGTATGAAACCTAGTATTCTAGAAAAGAATTATTAATCCTATAATAATAAAGGTGTAAAACTATTAATGAATCAACGGAGGCAGCACCAACCCAGTTTAAATTTATTCCTCAGGTGTAACAACGCCTGTGTGACCGTCCGTAGGTAATATTCAAATCTTTTAAATTATTTTATCTATAGCGAGCAACGATTAATTTCCATGAGGTGAACTGCATCAATGCTGGACGTTTCAATTTTAATAAATTCATTTAATCAAAAGTTTGTGGAAGACGAGACGAGAAAAACATTATGGAAGACTAGGCTAGACTTATTTCTGTGGCTTCGCTCGCTTTGATCACGGCAATGAGTATCCTGTGTGTATCTAAATTGCTAGTGGTAAATTTTGTCGAAATTCGAAAGGGAAGTTTTTGCGCGAAAGATTGTTACTACGTTATACGTTACACACATACCTCACAAAGTTTCGCATTTCTAATATTAGTAAAATTGTATAGCAAAATAGTTATAGTAAATATTGAAAATTTCAGTGTTGCGTTGGTTGTCAATAGTAGGTATATTGTATGTAACACATAATAATCATGTATCTGCCTGACACAACAAATAGTTGTAGTTCTGACTCATCTGCTAGTTACAACATACTTAATTCAATTAGTGTTTGGCCCCGGACGCGATCACGATTCGTTAGCTTTGCACGCTTGCCCTACTGTGCTCACTTCATATTACGACTGTAAGACCGACTTACCCCACATGAAATATTTATGACACGCTCTTAAATTGCATTTAGCTCTTAGCATGCGTCCGTGCATAAAATATGTATAATGTATCACGTATTTTCAAATTATTACTTGACACATTTTTATGTAAAAAAAAATTGTGAGATACAAATATTTATTTTGTTATATGTATATTCATGAGTACCTTAATAGAAAATTTATATTACGAATCCATTATACATAGCTAAAAAGAAAAAATAGAATACCACGTGCCATTACATTGCAATTTTTGCAAGAAATAGTTTGGATGACTGAGAATAAGTATTAATAGGAATATCATTGAAATCTTCTCAAACCAAAATTAATGAATTTCTTTTTAACACTTATAAAAGAAATAAATTTAACTTCGTATTTTGATTAAACATTTGTTTGTTTCATTAAATTCTTTTCTATCAAAAGTAATTATAATATTAAACGTGTAACATTTTTTTAAGAGCTAGTGAATCTGCGCGGGACATCTACTAATATAACGTCAGATTGCATAGCTCATTTCCGGCCAATCTATTTAGGCTGGTCAGTTTATTTAGTGCCCAGCCCCAGTTGTGTTTTGACCTTTTTATTTTATCTCGTCACCCTTCTTCCTTTATAATTAGAACGCTAAACTCATTTGTCAAATGATATCCGCACATCCCATAATTCATTGCGGAGATAACGTTACGAGTATTTATAAAACATATAAATTATGACAAATTGAATATCAGCCCTGATTCATACAACAAAGTCCAGATTAAATAATGACTGTACAGTATCGACATTTATAATATCGTGGAGCCGTGACGCGGGTACCTTATCGGGGTGACCTCGGCTTGACCTGCATTTATCATTGAAGGGAATGTAAAATTCATTGTAAATATTTCACGTAAAGTCGTCCTAAACAATCGCCATTGTTTGTCTGTCAATAACAATAACGTTTATCGAATTACTGGGTGGAAAGACTTGGGTGGAGCGAAATTGACAAGCATAAGAGACCTATCAGACAAGCGGTTTCTGGGCGGAGGCTATGTCGCAACTGCATAGTTGCGACTTTATTTCTATTTTTGTAATAAAACCTTCTACGTTTTTTATAATAATAAAGTTATATTTTACAAATATGGATTCTGATGAATATCTAAACATTAACACTAAAACTGTTGCTTAAACAAAACATATTGGTAAAAGGACACCGTCATATGACTAAGTACGTAGCAGCGACCAAGAAGCCTCGTTTTCATCTCGTTTCCGACGGGCTATTATTTCGATTGAAGTGTAGCAGCGATGTTAGCAAATTCCTCATTCAGTCAACAGCTACACAGAAAAACTCTTATAAGTAAGGACAGAACTACAAAACGAACATTCAGTCTACCTAATATCAAAGGGTAACTAGCTCCATAGATGCCTATTACAATCAACGATCAATCCATCATCCAGATAAATCGGCCACAAATATGTTAGTACCCTTAAGGACTATGTTGGAACGTTTTATATGATTGTCTCTTCCTTACCCCACACTCAAACTAGAATACAGCAGCTTTTAATTTTTGTTATATGACAGAAATAGATGTGAGAATTGTGCTTCAGCAGTCGAATCACGAATGCTTTCTCGTCGCTTGTGTGAAAGCTGCCTTAGGCTTTCAGGGCTGGCTCGCGTGCTGGTACGTGTTTGCATCCTTAATTTGTTTGTTGGCGGCGCACGGCTGGCTACATTAATGGATCTTCGCCGCGCACGCGACATGCCTGCTACACGCTTTATCTTTGAACGTCTTGCTTTATTGCGAACGCATACGATATTCTGTACCAACTACAGGAAGTATGTGTAAACTCATAGGTTGATGTAGATTAGGCATTGAGACAACATTTCATTTTGATTCTAGACGCTACCTTTATAGAATAAATATGCTCGTTTCGGACCGAATGGATTGGAACTAAGCATTCACAATCCACTCTACACTCTAAAAGCATCAGCAATCTTCACTGAAGTTCTCTAGAGAGTTGGAATATTTTAAACATCTTATTCAAATTAGAGTACTGTAGTACAATCCATTGGTGTATAAAATTATTTATAGTACAGAAATAGAGACTGCCTCTATTGCTATATTATGCTGCGTGCTGTCACTCTTACAATTACCACCTCTTTTTCTTATTTAGTGCCCGTTCTAAATTATCTCCTAATTGACCACCTGATCCATAGTGGTAGACCAAGACAGCATATTATTCTCGACTTGTACACGACTTGCACTATTACGCAACTTCTATTCGACACTTACACTCGACACTCAAGACACATTCGACACTTCCAACTAGCTAAGTATAGCGTGTGCGCTATCGCTCTAGCCTTTCTTTAAAGGAACTCAGTCTGATCCGTATTTTTGATTATCCGCTAACAAGACCCTCGCAGACGTCTAGACTGATTTAATTAATTAGTATCTTTGTAGCATGTGCGATAGGATTCGTATTTGCGCGAACGAATTTGTATGAACGCGCTTAGTCACGGCGTGTGGTTTAGTACGTGTTTTAGAAACAACAATAAACTGTGGTTAGGGTTACTGTAGTCTGCATAATTATACAGTCACAATACTAATATTGACCATTTTATAGTCTAACTTTATGTTAATTTGCTTTTCCTTATACGTATGTGTTACATGAATAAACACATGCACTATGATATTAAGTTTACTTTTTGTAAAATAAAGCTAAGTTTACATTTTTAAAACTAAAGATATGTTTGTATGAGTGAAAAACAAAGGCTCTTTTCTATTAAATGTACGGGGTAAGAGTCAAGACCAATAGCCTTTTACAGTACTTTGTTGATTTTTTATAAAATAAGTATAATATTATATAATCAAAATTGCGAGACTCTTATAACACAAATAATATAGGTATTCTCTATACCTTAAACAAGTTTAATTAAGATAAACTTACGACCTAGACCTATCTCGAGGTGGCCTTGCTTGTAATTCCCTTTTTGTAACGAATAAGTTCTATGCTATTTCAAAATATTTAACAACCTTTTGTTTCATATTTTAAGAAATACGTGTCAACTAAATTAAATTTACAAAATAATTCTACTTCTACTAGAAATATAATCTTTCGAAGGTTATCATACTAGAAGTTAATTTATTCATTAGGGAGGTGGGAGGTACCACCACACCTATTTCTAGCGTGAACAACCAAACAAAACAAAGAACTGCTCTTTCACTTTGTTGGAAGGGTGTGGTTGCCCGTTCACTTACCTATATGAGGCGACCATCTTAGTCCTCAGGAGTTGCAACGCATCTGTGATCGATTTCAGATAGAACCCCTGTTCTGTATGAAGTTGCTTACAGATGTCCATAGTAGCAGTTACCACTTACCATCAGATAGACAGCCTGCTCGTTTGCTACTTCCATCTGATAAAAAAGACACAGGTTCTTTAGCCATTAACATGTTTTACTGATTTTATAACTATACACATTCATCTATTTGTACTTTTTTAAAATGGAGTAGCAAACCAGCGTGCAGTACTCCGGAGAGAGAGCCCACAGCCTATGAACACCGTTGATCAACGCCAGATACGATAAGTCTTAATTAAAATAGGCCACAATTGGGTTACTGAAAATATCTCCCTTACCACACCTGTCAGAATAGCGCTCAACACTGTTATTAGACGGAAATAGGTCTGCGGTGGTGTCGGAGTCGAACTACAATCTGTTCTGTCTAAAGATATATATTTTCAGTTTTAAAGTGAAATTCTTTTAGAATCGTTGTGATTTTAATTAATCTAACGAAACTGAACAAATCCAATGAATCTCGATGAAACGAAAATGCATCAGGAAAGCAGTTGTCGGCGGCACAATTAAATGGCGCCGTACACCTTTCATAATCACGTGAACGAGTTTACTTCATGAGTATTAGCAAATAAGATGTCCGAATGTGGACTGCAGTGATTACTTTTCGTCGATTTATTGTTTGTAATTATTAAGTTTCATTTCTTCCGTGTGTGAATTTACACTTTTTTATCCTAATTCACCCCTGCGTACTTCGACTACCTTTTTATAAAGTTTATAGAATAAATTGTAAATTTAAAAAACGCACGCAAAAACTAAACGTTCAATTTAAATACCGCATAGATGTGTTCCCATCGTTCCGTAAATCGTAAACGCTTTTTCAATTTACCGCACAATATTCTATTTCGTGTTAAACTCGCTTTATACTTTCTTTGCATCGTAAATAACTTACATGTAAGCTTTCCAACGTAACGTAGTCACGTATCAAATTTGACATATTGTGGTATTACGTGCATATGCATTCATATTCTGAAACATTAGCATACTATGAAACTTTGTAGTGCATTACAAAGTACGAAAATATTGTAAAAGTTGTGACAGATATACAACTTTCAAGTAGAAATACCGAACATTCATGTTATAGAATATAACATTGAACGCCCATAGTTACTTAAACGCAATGTTATAACTTAGAGATCAGTATATTATGCAATCATTTGACGTAAAATCACAACCGAATTTAAATATTTAGAAGCTAATATAATTCACACCAACCTAGTAACAGACAGTTCAGTAAGAACTGCAACTAAACATTACTTTAAAAAACTTTAAAAAAACTATTTATAATTTTCATGAGGTAATAACCATCCAGACATTCATTAAATACTCGTAAAATTTGCAAATTTGATAATTCTTGACGAGCACCACACAAATTGTATGTTTTAGATGGTGTAGACATGTTTAAAAAAAAATTACGCAAATAAGGGTTATACAAATATTACATAATTACACAAGTCTGGGTTTGTGACCCAGAACAAAAACTAGCTTAACTTTATGATAACTGACTCTTCAATAATCAAACCCTATTTTATAGTATGGAAGTTGCAAACGAGCATGCAGCCCACCTGATGGAAAGTAACCACTGCCGCCCATGGACATCTGTAATCAACTCTAGGTAAGATCAAAGTCTTACCTAAGGTAAGCCACAGGTGCGTTGCTACCCCTGAAGACTAAGGTGGAATGCCTCGGAAAAGTATGTCTCCATTACCACACCCTTCAGACCAGAACACAACAATGCATAATACTGTGGATGTC
>DWLI01001418.1:0-15665 GCA_018249915.1 Cecropterus dorantes dorantes | reverse complement strand
ACTATCGTAGTCTTTAGGAGCAGCAACGCATCTGTGATCGATTTCAGATAGAACCCCTATTCTATATGAAGTTGCTTACAGGTGTTCATGGGCGGCAGTAACCACTTACCATCAGGTGGACTGCATGTTCGTTTGCTATTTCAATCTAAATATGAAAAAATAAATAATTATGGTAGATTACAGTATTAAATATAAAGCAGCTAATAAAAGAAGTAGCGTATACAAAATCCGAGTAATATTAGATTAGTCTGCTTTAAGTCAATGTAGCATTATTTTACTAGCTTTTTCATGTGGCCCCGCACGTTGGGGTCATGTACCACGGTAAAAATCCTATGAGCCAATCCAGGCAATAAACTGTATGTGTGTCAAATAATTTAATAGTTTATTCATCCAAATCCAACCAGTAGTTGTTGCGTCAAAGAGTTACAAACACACATACATTCTCACAAACTTTCGCATTTATAATATTAGTGCGATTGATAACATAAGCTCGCTAGTACAGGCAATCAATGCTAAAACAACAAAAATCCAATGACAAACAAAAAAGAAAACAGTATTAAACCTCACTTTTCAAACTGATAATGTAATTCAAAAGATTAATAATCACGTACATGTCAGATAAGTCGCACCACGACGTAGTAAGGTCAGATTCACGTCGGATGACCCGGCAATCGTGGACGGTCACGAGTCACGCCATCGGGACGTGTTTCTTGACGTCACTCCCCCATTATACCCGCGTCAATCATATGTTATTTCTAATCACATACCCATATTATACAACTGTGATCTACTAATCTACTTATGTCATAATATTCTTCTATTTCATTATGTTATGATATCGTCTAAAGATAAATGAAAGGATGTATTGTAAATAAAAGCAAATAAGACTATTCCTAATTACCACTAGCCTAGTCAAAATTCGGTCAAAATCATTATTTATTTGGGAAAAAATATGACTTATCATATTTCCGAACACAAAAATCCATGATATATATTCCATGATAGCTCCTTAATACCTAACAAAAAATCGCTGACAAACTAACTGAAATATGTTCTAAACTTTTTTATCTTCAATAAACGCTTATATTATTGTACATATTTGGTGCATTTACCTTAAATTGATACCTAAAATACGCCGCTAGATGGCAGTTTATCTTATTATTATGGGAAGCGACTTTCAAGATAGCATCCGGGTGACTAATATGGCGACTGCCATTTGCATTAGAATTTAACAATACTTAAAATGCGAAAACAATATTTTTTTATGTTGTATTATTTAAGTAAGGTTTCAATCGAGTCTACCGTACCCCATAACTGAATTATTAATATAGATAAGCCGTCACTTGCCTTTTCATGACTTACAGTACTTCATCCTCTTCAATGCTTTTAGGTGACCTAGATATTTTTGTTACAAATTCCTGTAAATGTTCAAAGTGCATCAAAACGAAATTTTTTGAATTGATCGATCGAACGATATTGGAGGTCAATTAAAGTGCAGTTATGTCGATATGTTACACTTTCATTTAAATTCTGTTATACTTTAGATTCAAATTAAAAACGTTCTTAGAAGAAAGTCATATAATTTATTCAAACCGTTTTACTTGTCACAGGACTCTAATTTCCTAGTGCAGTAAAAATACAAAAATATCAACTTCATCTGTTACTTACTTAATTAAATAATTACTTTGTATATAATATTTTTACTGTAATGCTGCTGAAATTTTGCTAATACTTGCATTATACTCGCATGAAATCATTTTTACGATAAACTCTCATATCTCCGAGATACGTACTACTCCACGCGTTCAATTTCATATATGAACAAGTAGGTACATAATATGTCTGTACCATTTTAACTGAAAAGCGACGGTTGAGATCACGCACTAAAAATAATCTGCAATGTCTGTCGGATTTCGCATTGCTTCTCTGGCGCCAATAATAAGTTCGTTTGGATTCCCACTTAACACTCGCTATTGGATATGTCAATTATTGATGTTTGTTTTACCGTGCAACCTTGTGTCAGTTAATTAGAACAATTATGCTAGAAGATAACGCATAAACAACTGGTTCAACATGTAGATTTTTAGCAGGTATCGTGTCCTTAAGTGATAAGTCGCTACTGCAAAAATGGTTATAAATTAAATTCAATAAAGACATAGGTTCATTGATTTATTATTATCATTATTTATACATTCTTTGTTGTAACAATATTATTATAGAAGAAATCTTGATCTAATAAATTGTTATCATTCGCTGCTAAATAATATATTCCAGTTGACCATATTTTAAATATAAGATTGTGCATAGTATATCGTATATCTTAGGTTTTCTAAAATATGCAGCTGATATCAAATGAAATAAAATCTTACTAATATATAAGTTTGCGAGCATGGACGTGTGTTTGTTACACTTTCATGCAAAAACTATACTAACTTATTGGACTTGTTTGGATTTTAGCACACAGGTAATTTATAGCCTGGACCAAAACACAGGATACTTTTACCGTGGTACATAACCCAAGCGGGTAGAGCCGCAGGAAAAAGCTAGTTATTCAAATATTGAGTAAAAGAATAAAGGTCTTGTTGCAAAAAACAAAGCGATTAAGCGTATATAAGATAGTACGAGTATACTCGTATAAATTATGTTAAACGTAAAGTGACGTTCGATACAGTTTAAGTGGGCTCGTAGTTTACACGTCGTAGTTTCCTGCGTTGTAAATAACGACGAAGAATTTTACGAGTGACACTCTCGCAACAATACAACAAGAAAAACGTCACAAAATCATTCCGATCTGTTTATATTTTGACGCTAACTGGTCAATCTCTTGCTTCATTCATCTTTACACTGAACGTAAAATTGTAAACACGATTGAGTAGATTGGTATAATTTATTTGTTTACTCTTTGGATAGTTTGTATAAGTCTATTGTTTTATAAGTGCATGAGGAAACGAATAGGAATACAAATGTATTAGCACAGTCACATTAACAATGTTGTTTTGTTTCATAAAGATACAACCAACGTATGACACGTTAAGAATATAAGAGACCTAATACGAAATATTCATTTTATGGCAATAACTGAACAGTGTTTGCATTTAGGAGAGTTTTTTAAAGGACGCGGTTGTTAAGAGGGCATTTATGTTTTTCCTTTTCTAGACGACAATTAAGTCTATCGTTCAAGTAACTAATTTTGTCTAAATTTTGACTTTGCTCTTTTTCGTTCTGATTGTTTGAAGTATCTTTTTATTAAACATTCATTACTGGTGACAGGAGTATCGCTAATCACGTACTTATAAGACTCAGTGAAAGTCAAAATAGTAAAAATAATAAACGAGATTAAGACGAGATTGTTCAGCTGCAGGGAAGCAAACATAAATTATAAGAATACAATAGTAATAAAGGAATTATCTTTATTCTTATAAATACGCATAGAAACGAGAATGAATCTATTTTAGTAGAATTAAATGATTCCCAAGTCTATATAAATGCAGCTACGTCTCTGGGTACATTTATAACAGCTTCAGTTGATCGACCGTTTCCTTGAGAGCTGTGTCCAAAGTCCACGCCGTTCGCCGCGCAACCGGTCTCGGGCCTCTCCTTTTCATAATCTCTGTATTCGATATGCCATAGTTACTAAATAGAAACATAATGTTATTATTAATTGGTTTCTTCGTTGCAATAACTTGGAATGTAATTCTGTAGTAGTAGTTTTGGAGTAAAACCAAATATTAAAAAAACATTAACATCGGATATCAAACAAAACTGTAAAATAGTATCAATTCCGCGATAGTATTAGTCTAAAATCCAATATATAAAACTGAAAGGTTTGAATCTGTAGGAAATGTAAACATAATAAAGAAATTATCAATAAGAATACCATTGAGGTAGAACTATCTGCTACTGTGGAAACTAACAGTTAAGAAAATTAATTCCGAAGCATGCGTAATGCAATTTACACGTGTATCATTAAATTATATGTACTCGTATATGCACTATTGGCACTAAAACAAAATATGTTTGTATACCATCTTATGTTTAAGGCTTGGTATTCTTCGTACTTTAAATTATTATTATAAAAATATTTTTTCAGTTGAAATTGAAAATGTTGAAATGACTTAATTTTAAGTAAGTTTTGTGTTTGGTTTATATACTCTATACTAATATTATAAAGCAGTAGAGTTTGTTTGGTAGAACGGGCTAAACTCAGGAACTACTGGTGCGAATTAAACAAAGATTTTTGTATTGAATAGTAAATTTATCGAGGAAGGCTATATAGAACATCACGCTATGACTAATAAAAGTGGAGTAGCAACGAAAAATGTTGCAAACACGGGAAAATAATTCTTCTATAGAATTAACTTATATTCTCGTAGATTGACGTTGGATTATTAGTAATTCAACTGATGCGACTTTTTATATGTTAACAGAATATGATATGTATAAAGTACAACGTCTTTGTTATTTTTCATCTCATCCGCCTTAAGAGGCATTTATTCTGATATGAATTGTTTTCCTGTATTGCTAAACGTATGCATTATGTAAAGTCACACAATACTATATAAACGGATCTCTGCGACCACAATTACAACATATTATAGTGAAGTGGCTTTGAATAGTAATCTATCGATAAATTTTATCTTGCTTTGTTTTGATACATCACGATGAAACTAAAACATTCCATTCGGGAAGTGGTTATCATAAAAATATTTTTTATACCATGGTTTGCTGCGTTTTATCTGTAATGTTTTAAAAAGAAGTCTAGCGTTAAGTTTTGCTTACAAGTTTTGATGTAAAAATGGCATATGATTAAAAAAAAAGAATATGTATGTCACGTAAGATATTCTCTTTGCTTTGGAAAGTCGATTGAAGATAAACAGTTTTGTATAACCAGTGTCCTATAACTATAATAACTCGGATTAAACGAAACATATACAAAACACTCACATCTTTCACACAACATATGACTGAAACTTTTTAATGAGGAGAATATTTTTATACACCAAATATCGATCACACAAATCACCTTTTTATTACTAAATGTATGTAAATAATAGTTTATGTTATCTATCTTCTTAAGACAATAACGGCCAAGATTTGACGTAACAAGATTCGACGTAAAGGGAATCAACCACTTAGTCACTTGCAGGTATTTGAAAATCTTTCTTTAATATGGCGATGGAGATATTTTTGAACAGCGGGAATAGCCTAAGCTTCATAATCTATTCAAAATGTGTACACGTGGATAGGGGGCGTGTCGTAGATGATGCAATATGAAGTTTAGCCTGCTTTGTTTGGTTTAGGACATTTCAACAAACAGGGCGCGCCAACCTCTTGCATTTTTATTGCTTTGTCAACATTTTAGAGGGCTTGGTACAGATGGAAGGTTTATACAACTTTGCGAATTTTATTGTAAGTAAGCAGTTGAAGTACCAATACATTGAGTTTGTGATATTTATACTTCTATACTAATATTATAAAGCAGTAGAGTTTGTTTGGTTCACCGGGCTAATTTCAGTTACTACTGGTTCGAATTAAAAAAATCTTTTCGTGTTGAATAGTAAACTTATCGAGGAAGGCTATAGGCTATATAATATGCTATGTTTTTTATGTACTAGCGGGTTGAATCGCGAGGCACAGTTAGTATAATATATAACATTTAACATTTTTCCAAAGTAAACGAATTTGAATAACTGTTTAGGATTTTTTAAATTTCTCATTAAAAAAGGTTTATAAACTTTTCATAAGATATCTGTGGATTTATAAAATAAATATTATTCGAAGTGATTTTAAGAAAAAGATATTACTAATTTTATTCTTCTAAAATTTTTGGTATTGTGATAGTTTTCTGAACTTGAAATTTATCATCGCCTAAATCGGCTTTTGGTAGCAAAAATTAGTTTTATCTTTATGAGTTCTGCTCTGATAAAGAGTTGTCGTTCTTTATTATTCATGGTCCACCATCGTCTGTTATCAACTCAGCCTTTGTATATTTATATCGATGCATAACCCGTGAGCTAAAATAAAACAGTTCACATTTTCTTTACTCGAAAGGGGACTAGGAAGTGACATTTTTTCTGTCAACACGTTTCTAAAACAGTAGCTTGCGCCAAATGTAAACATAGGCTTGTTTCCACGGATGCATTTTCTAAACATTTTACACATAAACCATAGTTCACATCAGTGATGTAATAATGTTTTTTATAAAAATCTGTCTTTGCATATTCCTAACAATATATTTTAGGTTTAGGTTGATTGAAATATAGAAGTATTTCGACAAAGTTATTATATTAGAAGGCTATTAACCACGATGTACTTAAAGCACCAAGTTTTCATCCCTAGACCCTTATTGAATAAAAAAATGTGTCAGTAACTTCAAATTAATGAATTATTAAATTCTAGCTATATTTTAAAAAAGTCAAGCATTGTTAAATTTTTGTTTTTCTCAAAGTTAGTTTAACTTACTTTTCTGGTGTTGTTGTAGGGATTTACCAAATTTATCTCATAAGTTATCTAATGACTAATTAGAAATTCTTCGAGAATTAAGTTTCTAATGAACTATTATTTAATTATAAATCATTATGTATTCAAAGAATTATTTTATGGACTGTTAGGTAGGTATAATAAACAGGCTAGAATGACCGGCAATATATATGCTTATTAGTTTTAAGTCTAGACTAATATCTCGTGAACTAGGCAATATGACAACTAATTTCGTGGGACGATACTAGACACGAGTTAGTAATAACAAATTCTGAATAAGTTGTATCTACAACGGAATGTTTACCATCCGTTTGACCCGGACAAGGTAGGGTTAAAGATAACTAATATTTCCAACTAAACTGCAGTTTACGTCAAGAAAATTTCCATTAGAATCTATTTTCATCGATATTATTCTAATTATGTAAGCATCATCGTTAGAATGTTTATAATTAAGTAAATACCCTTCATAATTGCAATTTACAAAACAAATGAAAGTGTGTGTTTTAATAATTAATGGCTATATTAATTATGTCTATTTACACGTGGCGTAAATGAATCGTAATTTAACCGTATTTTTATATATATTTTATTTCAATCTTTAAAACAGTAATTAATATAGGTATATGTTTTTAATTGCGGACATAAATTTTCATTACTAGGATTGAGCGTATAATATTTAAAGTAAATCGATTTATAAATAATTAGACACTTTGATATAATAAAAATAATTATGAGACGCCTCCATAGAAAAAGAAAAAATATGTTATATGGTTAAGTTGACAAAAATTCCTAGTAATTTAGTCCTGACTTAAATACCACGTGCTAATTCCCGACTTGCGTTGCTGCCAGAGACCTACATATTTTTTCCCTGCCTCTTTAGACACTGTGTCTACTCAACGTAGATTTTATTTCTGTAATGCTCTGTCATTTCTATTACCTTTCAGATCGCGATGTAATGTAATTTAGATCTCTACTCTTTCTATTGACTGTACTAGTTTGTAATGATTACACGTTCTCACAGTCAATTATTCATAGGTCTGATTAATGGCTATATGGCAGCTATAAGTCCGTTTTTTGACAAAATTCAGACTTATACCCGTTTTCACTAGGGGCACCGAGATCATATTATCTTAAAATATGCAATGTGTACTCCGAAATATATTGCCAGTAAGGCGAATACAATAAAATAGTTTGTAATTAATATAAGCTTTAAATGATGTCACTATGGAAATCTACCTGCATGCTTAGTTGTTCAAATTGACATAAGAATATATTAGTGTATGTAATGTAAAATACTTTCTCTTACGTGGAAAATTTCGAAAAAATGTTCATACCTACTCTGGTTTATTTCTCTTAATATTCTTCATTTATATATTTTTTATATATTTTGTCTGCAGTGTCGCTGCGCACGCGCCGCGTGAGTCAGTTCGCTCCGTTGCTGATCGCGCTGGTGGGGCTGCCAGCTCGTGGTAAGAGCCACCTCGCGCACCGCCTCTCCCGGCATCTCAACTGGAACGGCGAGAGCACTAAAGGTAAGCGACATATTGCTTATTGCTTACGTTGAAGATTGTAAGTGTGAGCTAAACAGTAAATATTTTATAGGGAAAATTTAACAATATTATAGATGTGAGCTGATAGTTATCGTAAATGACTTATATTGTAGATTGCTTACATTGAAGAATTTGTAGGAATAAATGTTCGATATTATAGTTTTGAGCTGATAGTTATCGTAAACGACTTATTGTAGATAGCTTACATTGAAGAATTTGTAGGAATAAATGTACGATATTACAGATGTGAGCTGATACTTATCGGTGCAAGCTCACACTTAGTATTATTAAAGCAAACTAACATTCAATATTATAGGTTATCTTACCCTCATGAGTATTTTCATACCATTGAGTATTTTATTGGTGTGAGCTAAAACTCAATATAAAAAGGAATAAGGTGTGTATTATCAAGTATTATAGTTGTGAGTGGACAGTAAACAATATATAGTTGATATTGAGTAATGTTAGTACAAGCATACATCTACAAATCCAGGACATAATTACGCAACTCTCTGCTCGGCTCTACACGCTTACTCTCGTTTGAACGTAATGTTAGAATCAAAATAATTAGAACCAATTATAAAACCTCAATAATATGCTTTAGAAAGAGACAAAGCAGGTACTAGTTTCTAAGATAATCCCAAAGCAGACATGATAACTTCGTTCCAAGCGCCTTGACCTTGTTGAAGGCATTGCCATGTGATAATTTTATTAATAATTTCCAAGCAATTTTGCATTGCCTCAGACAACCCTTTTTATTATAAAATATTGATCGAATGACATTATTTTGAAAGTGGTAGAACCCGTTGTGGCACGACCTCCACGCCTATTTTTGCCTAATAATACAGCGTTAAGTGCTATGTTCTGGTTTGAAGGGTGTGGTAAGGAGGACATACGAATACTTGTCCGAGGCATTCTAAGTTAGTCTTCAGTGACAACAACGTACTTGTGGCTGACATCCACTCTAGATATCCACTCTAAACTTTTATAAATCATTCGTGTCAAAAAAAAACAATTCTTCTATATGTCCCAATTCCTTAACGTGAGCAAATTTCAAACCACGTAGCTGTTATTGCCACTACATAATTTACATAAATCTAACAAGCAAAGTTTTCCAGTGTTCGACTGCAGCGAGTACCGTCGTCGGCACATGGCGTTGTACGGCAGTCACGACATATTCCGCGCAGACAACCAGCAGGGCTCCGCCATCCGGCGGCAGAGCGCCCGCGAGGCTGTGCAGGATGCCGTGCTGTGGCTGAAAGACGGGAACAGCGTAGCTGTGAGTAGAAGTTACACTTCTTTAGATATCATCAAGCGAAGTAAAACTAAACATCTGCTTCTTAAGACCGAGTAACCGAAGGTAAACTTCTTTAGACCTCGGTCAGCTTAGAAGTTATATCTCTATTGTTATCATCAACCTATCTCGCTCTTTTTTAGTCAGCAAAAATTGATGTATTATATACAAATAAGTATTATCAGTCATTTCAGTAATACTTTAAAATACCTGTTTTAGGCGTAGCCCGAAATCTTAGTGATCGACTATGAATATGAGCCTTAGTTACAGGAAGGGATTTTGTCCAAGCTTTCTCCCAAAGGAAATCTTAATAGCAGCAGCTCGTAGCTCATCTGATGTTTCGTGATCGTTGCCAACCCTGAACATCTGTAACCTACAATATGACGGTCGATAGATGTGACCGAAAGGTCAAATGTCGTGTCTATATATAGAAGGAATCCGCATAAAGCAACTTCAGCAATTCAGTTGGTCCAAATCAATGGCACCACATATTTTTTGTTTTGCAACTATATTTTAGCGCTTGTGTTCTAATTCATTTAATTTTAAATAAGGCACAAATTGCTATCATTCAGTATTTCAGTCCAACTTCAGTCCTCAAAGACTGGAGAGCATTCGTAATGGTATCCAATTAAAATTGTATCAATACTCGTTTCTTATTCTTTTTGAAATTCTTTTTGATTTTACTAATTCACTTGTGCAAAAACATTTAGAGTAAAACGTAGCAGCTACCAGAATCTATATAAGAGTACGTTTCGAGTAACAAACAGTCACTTTGAAAACGCTATATCATTACTGCACTGTAAAGTAATTTGAGTGCAGATGCCAAATAGTTACAAATTCCATGGAAAATCACGATGTAATATAGTTAGATGTGGAAAATACAAATGAATACTCGTGAATATCTAACAAATAGTGCATGATAAATTGGTCCTTAGAATAGACTGTCACGCGTAATAATATTTGTCTAATACTAAGAATAGTCCCTTGTTTTATTAGACGCTTTCTGACTGCGTGTGAAGTTGGACTTTCCGTATTTCGATCAAATAAATATACGAGAATTGTGACTGTTATATTTGGAAATCTTATCGAAACAGATTTCTTTAATCTTGTACGTCAAAAAAATTCACGGGCGAATGAAGGTGGACTTGAGTATTTTAGTACTTTTGAACAAACACGTCGTTCGTTTTCAGATTTTCGATGGCACAAACATTACACGGGAGCAACGTCGGGAGCTGAACGATTATTGTCTCTCCGACATGGGCTTCCGTATCCTCTTCATCGAGTGTGTCTGCGAGGATCAGGAGTTACTTGAGAGGAACATCATAGAAATCCTGCATTACTCTGCTGATTACAAGACAATGAGTGAGGAAGAAGCCGTAGATGACCTGAGGAAGAAGCTGGAGCACTACATGCGCCAATACGAACCAATTGATGGTTCTCTGGAATCCATTAGCTTTGTGCGAGTGGAGAACATGGGTGAAACGGTCACAGCGCACAAGGTTTCTGGCCAGAAGGAGTCCGGGATCCTCGGCTACTTGTCCGGAATGAGGGCTTTACCGCAGACTTTGTATTTCACACGGGTGAGTAGATTTTACTAAATGTTTCATGAGGATCTTTGCACACCTTGAAAGTTGAAACGGCTTATCTCATCGGGCTATATTAGCTAAACCTTCATCTCAAACTCGCTGAGATCAGCTTAAGCTTGTGAAGATTATATTTTAACCCGGACTATCTCGAATATATAGTTCAGTTAGGTTGTTAGAATTTCAAAGACGATTAAGTAGCATATAACAAACATGAAGCAAATCAAACAAAGCCCTGTGGCACTTGGCGTAATGTAAATGAAATGCAAATTAATAAGTACTGAGTATCGTTCGAAAGTTCATTAAACATTATGAGACTTCGGCAGATATTTCCAACAATTAGGGGTTTGTCCTGTGACCACAGGAGGATTATATGTTAACATACTTTAAGTTTTCCCATTAACAAGAGGCCCGTACATAGTAGTAAGGTATTTATGAATTATTTTCTGCTCCTTCCAATTACAGCTACTAAAGTTTTCGAGTCTAAAAGGGAACGGTATGGGCAATGTGATTGAATTTTAACACATTTAAGTTTTACTAACCTTTAACGAAATTTTTTTCTTGATACAAACGAATGCAAATTATTAATACTTTTTCTGGTAGCTTTCCCCGTATTTTCCAAGAAACACAATATACAAATTCCCTACAGAATTTGCATCATGCATGATCATGCTCATTAATTGAACCGATTGGATTTCCCGGATAAGAGTGTTTACACATTCGTTAGTGTTGAAATCTATGTGATAGTTACGCGGTGATCTGTGAACATATTTATACTTGGAAAGAAAACAAGTTGTCTTCCAAGTTCTGAGTAAATATTGCATCTACACTGCACACTTCCGTCTAACATTTGCCAAATACAATCTTTTTATACATTTCAAACCGTTATTTGAAACTTTCCTTTCTCTGTCAGTTTATGATACTACAATTATCACTTCAAAAATTAAATGCAGGCAATTCATTCATTTCGTGTTATTCTACCTACTATCGAGCCAGTATTTAATTACAGTATTATACAATTGTATTAGCCTGATAAAAATAAAATACGTATGGGATATGGCCTTATTATAATTACTTAATACTTCTGTAACATTAAGATATCTTTTCGATCTAGACCTATGATAAAATATATATTGTGTAGTTACAAACGCTTTCTAATTTTCTACACTCATAACCCTACACTAGTATTTTCTCCTGCGTCGCACATGGTCACACAAAGACGAATACATAAACACCCAGACCCAGAACAGAATCTAAACTTATCATTCTGATGTCTGGTCTGGACGGAAATCGAACCCGGAACCTATCGCGTGTCAGACCGTTATGGTGACCGCTCCGCCGCGCGGGTCGTATAAACACGTTCGGTTAATTATTTTATGTACCTATGGTTAAATTATTAGAATAAGTAGGTATATTTGTAACATCTGTTTAATCATAGCATGATTCACACGATATTTATACTTTAAGACACTTTTTTCTTTAATCTGTTTGTAAAGTACTTGACATATAATCCTATAACATATGTACTTGAATACCCGTGTAAGTACGTCTGTATTATATAACCATGCTCCCCTTTTAGCGGCATAAATACCGGATAGACTCAATGATATGGCGAATTGACATATGCAAATGTAATTATATTAGAACGTGTTTTCGGTATCTTAAATAATGTCGCTTGGGAAGTGCCGTTCTCCTAATATTGTTCGACCGGTCATATTGACGTCGCAATGCAAATTTGATCAAATGAGTTGGCATTCAGACTGTAAAAGACATTAGGCGAGAATCGACTGGTGTCTTTTAGAGATTATTTGCATGCATCCAAATGATCGTCTGATACGAGAAGTCAGGAGTAATTTGGTGGTTGGTTGGTTGTTGGAGTAGTTTTGTAATGGTAAATCCATTCACTACACAGTCCTGGTAATCTGGATAAGTATTTCTGACTTTCCGTGCATCTGAGATAGACCTTTGCACAGCATTGGGATAAAATAGGATTCCTGACTGAATCATAAAACTTCTTATCTAAAGCCAGGATTATAGAATGTTTTTTTGTTAAATAAATGTTCTCGCGTTCAAAAAGACGGTTTTTGCGGGCTTATGTCACCCATAACGTGAGAAATTCTAATATAAAGTTATATATTATAGTTTTTGGACGTGGCTCCGTCCGCTATGATCTTTTACCACAATAAAGAGTGTCCTGTGGTAATCCACGTTATTAATTAAGTGTGCCAAATTGGAGCCAAATCGTATTATCGTCATAGTTTTTATGTGAAAGATGAACTAACATCGCCTTTATCCTCAGAAAATTTCGCCTTTATAATATTAAACTATGTTGCGGATAGAATATTTTCATACGAGACGACCAAGGTAACTAGACGAATGTCAAATCTAACGTCACTCGCAAGCTCGCGAGTACTGATGACAAAAAAGTAGCAATAATTATTTTTGTGTGAGAATATCTGTCGTAATAATTCATACTTAAACAATGCTTTTTAAATTTTGATCATTGTAACAAAAACCAAGGACAAACAAACAAATTAACATTTAATTATTTATTTAATTATTTTAATTCAAAACAGATTAGAGAGTTTAGGCGCGAACGGTTCCACGAGAGTGGAGCATGAGGCGGGACCGGGAAGACCGCATTCCTCCCGTTCGTCTAGTTAGCATGGTCGAGTTGTACTTATTGTTCGTAAATCAAGCAAATCTTTCTCAAATCAAATCTTTTTCCCTTCATAGCACGGAGAAAGCGAGTACAACGTGCTCGGCCGTATCGGCGGCGACGCGGTACTCTCCGCCAGAGGGCAGCTGTACGCGCATGCTCTCGCTGAGCACATCAACGCGTTAGCGAGCTGCGAGCCGCTCACCGTGTGGACGTCAGAGCTGAGACGCACCAAGCAAACCGCCGCTGAGATCATGGCGCCGAAGCGAGCGGTCCGAGCCTTGAATGAGTTGGATGCTGTGAGTATCTTCTTGAACATCTTTGGGTGTTCGCAGCCTACACGTTGATAAATGGCCCCTGCCTTCTATGCAGTGGTGTAGCATAGGTTTATACGCCCGGGGCGGAAGTTAAGATTTTAGTTGGCCACAAAAAAATGGACTATGTACATTAATGAACAACAAAAAAAAGATCGCCAAACCTAACGCTGCCGCCCTCTAAGTATGCCGTCCAGGATCGCGAAAAAAGAAAATTTTGCCGCCCCCTAAAAATTGCCACCAGGGTTGGACCGCCTCTCCCCGCCCCCCCCTTCCCCTACGCTACGTCACTGCTTCTATAATGGTCGTGTATAAAGGGAGGAGGATAAGAGGGCACCTGACCTCAGCATGGGCGAAAAAATAAACATTCTATTCAAATCAGTTCCCTTGAGCGTAGGCTGAGATAAAATTTTGAGAGACTACCGATCTTTTTTTTGTCGACCGTAACAGTAAGACTTCCCACTTAAATCTATACTTCCCATAGCGTCCTATGCTTTCCATGGACATGTATAACTGTTATAAAGAAGTCGTACCTAAGGTCCATCCAATGCTGAGCGAATTTCGCCTCTAGAAAAGAGCACGATAAATTTTCATAAATATGGTTGACTTTTGTCGACTCTAAATGTAGATTTATGTAGATACATGCAATTATATTATAGATATATGTAATGTAGATATATGTTATTTTCTACTAGTAGTAGGAATTAGATATCAATTTTTGTTTTGTCTAGAATTACTAAAATCCTTTAAATTATGACAATTGTTCGCGTCGGAACCGTCTTTGCAAAACTTTTTGGTGACATTTTCTTTTACTGAATGTTTTTAAAATTACATTTTTGAAATGAATAATATTTACATACATAAATTATGAAAACATATGACGTCGGTGGATACTCAATATGACCCGACTATTAGCAATACATATATCATTATCATATGATAAAATAAACATGTTATTATGTATAGGACCGCGATAAATTGTATTATCGGCTCGCTTCATCATATTAAGTAAGTGTGCCCTGCGGTTTCACTCACTACTAAATAAAAATCAAACAAGCATAGCGTATATGACCTTCCTCAATAAATGGACTATTCAACACAAAAATATTTTTTCAATTCGAGCCAGTAGTAGAACCGCATTAAACCAAACTCTCCAGCTTTATAATATACTAAATAAATCTAGTATAATCTAGTATATTATAAAGCTGGAGAGTTTGACTTAACGCGGTACTACTGGCTCGAGTTGAAAAAAT
Organism: Cecropterus dorantes dorantes; assembly: GCA_018249915.1. Lineage (NCBI taxonomy): Eukaryota > Metazoa > Arthropoda > Insecta > Lepidoptera > Hesperiidae > Cecropterus > Cecropterus dorantes. The sequence goes on along the minus strand of DWLI01001418.1, from coordinate 532 downwards.
ATTTTTGTGTTGAATAGTCCATATATTGAGGAAAGTCTTATACGCAATGTTTGTTTGATTTTTATAATATACTAGGTGTGCCCCGCGGTTTCACCCGTTACTAAATAAGAAACAAAAACAAACCAACATAGCATGATGGTATATAGCATATAGCCTTCCTCAATAAACAATTGAACTAGTGTCCTAAGATTATCCCGTTCAACCAAACAAACTCTAGTGCTTTATAATATTAGTATAGATAACTAGCTATGTCTCGCGGTTCTACCCGCTAATCTTAAAAAAAAAACAAATAAGGCATTTTATATAGCCTATAGCCTTCCTCGATAAATTTACTATTTAACACAAAAATATTTTTTCAATTTGAACCAGTAGTTCCTGAGCTTAACCCGTTCAATCAAACAAACTCTACTGTTTTATATTGTTAGTATAGATGTAGTAAATTTGAAGTTTGTGATGTGAAACTTTACAATCGTTGTGATTTGAAACTGGATGAAACGAAAATGCGTCACGATAAAGAAACAAACATAACTGT
>DWLI01001417.1:0-15667 GCA_018249915.1 Cecropterus dorantes dorantes | reverse complement strand
TGCACAAACCTTTGATTTTTATTTTATATATCCACAACTACTTACAAATTTTTGGAAGTTATGTACTCGGGAACGTACACGAGGTTACAAAATACTAATCTATTTTATACTTTATAATTTAAATAGATTTAAACCTAAATAGGAATGTTAAAGCTGAGTCTAAGGTGTTACTGCGTTCAAATATGTCGACTATAACAAAAAATAATAGAAATAATTACACCATATTTAACCCCTTAGCGGGGGAATAAAGAAAAATGTCGGCTTAGTCTATATCATAAATATTTCTATTATCCAAATTAAAAAAAATGGTGATAAACCATTATTTTATAACTTCAATCGATCAAAAACAACAATCAATAAAAAAATTCTTGAACGTGTAAATATGCGTTCAAGATAATAATAATAATAAGTCCTGATGTAATCGTCTCATTCTCATATTATTATGAAGGATTTATACACGGATCATTGCTTTACATACATTGATGTTGTAATAATGGTCTAGTAATTACACCATTATGTCCAAATACACTGTAGTCCATTAACAGTTATTTCTATCATATTCAAAACCTCGACGGATCAAAATATTACTTTTACCAACATTATGGGCAAACAGCCTCTGGTTATTTGGATAGCAAATGATGTATCTTTGGACCGGATCATCTTCCAGATAACATCCGATACAAAAATAATACTGCTTCAGTTTGATAAAACAAACAGATATTTGCATATCTGGATCAAAAGGTTTCTTGATTTTATGATGTGAACCATGTCCTAATAATCTTGATACATTTTCGTGACATTTTTAAAAACAATAAATAACCCTATATAGGTAATATATTTATTAAAATGAGATGAGGAAAAAAATTTTTAACAAATTAACTAAATTTAAATTAGTATCTTCGTCATTCATCTTATGCGTATTATTTTGTTTTAAAAAAATTAAAGTAGCGAACTAGCATTATGGTACTGTGCACTTCATGGTCAATAATATATTGCCGCTCATAGACAATTATTTATAATTACAAATCATCATAAAACAGAAGTTTCACCTGGAATCAATTACAGACACGTGACGCCAAGGACTAAGATGATCACCGCATACGTAAGTCAGCCGGCTCCTACACCCTTTCAGAAATCTAATAATCGATATCCCTGAAACACAGGAACTGCTTTACGTTAGATCGTTTCAACATTTTCAGCAGAAAGTTGTTATATAGACATCAACATAATTGGATCTAGGATTGATACAGTGGTAAATTTGATCGGTTTTAGCTACGAGTCCTACGCCACTTGACATCAAATTATTGCATTGTAATGACATGTTTACTCGTTTATATACTCAAGGTTTATATAACAATTATCCATCTATATCATATAAATAAAAATCTGCTCCCTAATATCTGATTCGAAATTGAAACTACACAATAATTACCAGGATTATTCAAATACATGATGGTATCAACTTATAGTTAAACTAGAGGTATCTCGCGGTTTCACTCTCTACTACATAAGAAAAACCCCAAACAAATAAATACGAGTATAGCGTGATGTTATGTAGCCTACTAAAATTCAATTTTTTCAAGTTACTAATTTGAACGGTGTAACTTTCATATAAGTGTTTTTCGACCTTTTCACCCCGTTCGGAATGGAATTTCCAAAATTTTCCTCTTTTAGTGCTCCTCTACATTCCCTCAGGAATCTTTACACTAAATTTCAACTTTCTACGGTCAGTTTTGGCTGTGCGTTGTCTGTCATTCAGTTCGTCAGTCACTCAGTAAAGGAAAAGTTTTATATAGACAAGTCGATGACATTGATGTAATCAACTTATTAAACTATAAGCTGATTACTAAAATACATAAAATCTATTTATCAAGTATCAAAATTCCTATATTGACTAACACCACTTAATCTTTAGTTTATTTGCCAAAACATCGACCAGTTTGGATAACTAATAGCTTAATACTACGGTGCATCGTGGAAGGTGCTTGGTTTCTCGGCTTCTTCCACCTCGGATGAAGCATCGTTTAACAAATGCATGTTATTAACTGCTTTCGATCCCAAAAATAACTACCTACTAACTACTAAATCCCTACAGATAACAATAGCGTTGTTAAACCTTTGTTACTTGATTGATATTCAAATGGCGAGTCCCGTTTGCAAAAATTGATTTTGAGAAAGTCTACAGAAAGCATTTTGGTCGATTGAAAGTTGTATGGAAATATATAATTCTGACAAATAGTATAATTGTTATTTACTTATAATACAAACTGTACATGTAATTAAAACTTTACGTTGTTCCAAGATACCTACATATTTTATTTACATATTGGCAAAACATAAAAATTACTACATTTATCTGTATTCATTTCATAGTAAAACTAAGTTTTCCTTATTTTATTACTATATACCTTTTAATATCACATTTTTGTCTGTTTATTCGGACTAATTTTGTTTATTTTGGTACGAGAAATATACATTTTACTGCATCAAATACTGAAATAATGCTTGGTTACATTGTAAACATTTTTATGTTCTTCATATGTCGCGGCCGTAAGCTAATTGCTCTATATTATTGATATGAACCTTGGATCTCTTAGCATATCATTAAAGAGAGAGGCCACCCATCTAGCGCCCCACGCGGCGTCCACCGCCACTGTGACGGATTCCGTCCCCGCCCCTCATTTGTTATACAAATTTTATACTACCCTCCGAGCAAAAGCTCAGCAAAGCTTCCAGGCTATCCCAAAGAAACAATGGACAAAACTTCACCGTGAATGTATTTATGCTCACCGGCCGCTTTAAAATTTGTTGAAATATGAGAAACATTATATGCCTCTTTCAAAATCGATTTTTCGTCTCACACAAACTTATAGACGACTTATAGACGCTTCGATGTTATTAGAATTATAAAGAGTTAAGCAGAAGGTATATTTATAAATTTTGGCTCGGCCTCTAAAGTTTAGAAATAAGGTATGTAATTTGCGCGTAATATAATATATGAATTATTATAAACCGTAACTATAAAGAATTGTTGTGATAAATTAACATGATTGAGAGTTTCATACACAAAAGTTGACAAAAATGTCTGACGTTTCTGCACATAGCCAATATTATTTGAGCACCTACTCTGATGCCTGAATGTTTATCCGTTTTACTATAATAATATATTATTTTATTATATAATATATGTTTTTATTTATTTATTGTTTGACATATTTATTATTATTAAAATATTTTATTATTATACCCTGTTTTCATATTTCCGGACTTGCCTCAAATTCGGCCCAGGGTAGATTGGCAGAGAATGCAATCAGACATTAGATTTTCTGTGTTGTACCTTTATTATTTATTCGACGTGTTACAATAAATATATTAATAATTAAAAATAAAATAAAAATGACCTAAAGCGCTCTGATTCTAAGTGGAGGCTCGTATCCAGCACTGAGATAATAATTGGTTGATGATAATGATAAAGTGTTTCGTTGATTTTATCCTTTTTTACACTACGAGAGTTGTAATTATTACAAGTTTAAATTACTTACCCCATAGCGTACATTAAAAAGAAGTGTTATTTGCACACGCATTTAATAATGGAAGTGCAAACAGTAAAAGAACTACCGACCCGCAGCTCACAACGTTATAATCGGAAAGTAAACTAAGAAATTCCATTTAATTCACTATCACCTGAGGTCAAAGCAATTGTTGATTGCACAGCAGTCGTGATTGAGACGGCAGAAATGGATTACACAGACCAGCCCCGGGGATTTGGAGTATCGCCTTGATTAAATAAACCTTCAAGTCAACGTCACGCCGCCGGCCCGTGGTGTCAGTCTTCGGCATATTGCACGGGCACCATCCCGCTATAAAAAATCTTTAAATTGGACTTGAAATAAACGCTATTTTTACCCGACTGCATCAGAAGAAGGGGTGATATTCCTCGAACATATGTATATCTAATTCTTTGGCACGCTCCATAGCCCTAATCACTTAACGGATTTAACGTATGCGGTGTAGCTAAATTGTTCACAATTATAAGAGTCGGTAGTTCTTTTAAAATATTGCGAATACAAAAAAAGAGGAAGAATAGACATTTTTTGACATCAATATGTATATCAATATGTATATGTATATTACGTATTAATCTAGTTACTAAACACTTCAAAACTAGTATTAAAATTTAAACGCTAGCTTCTAAGAATCGTTAAATTAAATAAATCCGACTACTTTTATAATTATATTAAGTGAAAACAAAATGGTCCTGCATGCGAGTGCAAACAAAAATTACAGAAAAAAACTAAAATCAGTGACGACCCGCGTGGCGGAGCAAACTGGTCTGACGCCCAGTGAGTTCCAGGTTCGATTCCCGGCAAGACAGCCATCTGAATGATGAATTTACATTTCTGTTCTGGGTCTGGATGTTTATGTATTTGTCTTTGTGTGTCCATAGCACTTGCGACACAGGAGAAAATCCTAGAGCGGGGCTATGATTGTAGAAAGCGTGAGTGTTTTTAGTGCGAGCTTATAACGTATCCTTAAATCATTTTCCTTATTGTTAAAGTTATCATTAAACTTATCATTCCAAAGTATTTACAAGGTATGGCCGGAAAGGAAAAGTACACTCGCAGTGTACATTGCAATGCACACAGCGTAAACGTAAACGAAAACGTAAACAATTATTGTTTTAAGCAAAGGTCAACTCAACTCGTGCCAATACACAGTAAGGTATTTTGGTTTTTGAAATAATTTATTTAATTATTTCTGCTCCACATGACTACACAATATCGACAAAGACGTGAGCAAAAAAATTTTATTTTTCTTGTTCTGCAATTAGTTAATGGAACGCATTACGATACCGCACAAAAGTTTATCTTTATACCCGGTTAGATTGTTTTAATAAAAAGCAAAGAATACTTTACGTAAAACAATAGTAATTAGCGAGTACAAGGAACTATAAAAGATCGCTAAAGTAACTAGTTCGAAATCATTGCCATTAAAAAATGAATTGAACGAGGTAAAGGCAACGGGAGATTTTTTGTGCAACTTCAGAGACTGCCATTTAATATTCATCGCATGGAGCAAATTGTTTACATTTTTGCTGTATAGAAGAAATGGTGCAGTTTACGAGTGTCCTCGGGGACCTGCAGTCGTGATCATTTACCAGAGAGTTAAGAGCTATTTGTCTGAGTACTCAACATTAGTCAAGACGACCAGAACTGGATATTGGGTATGTTTTATCCATGTAAGCTTATCTCTTGATTAAGATTTTGATGTATCGATATCGACTTTAATAAAGGAATGTTGATACTATCGTCAGATCGGCGGATCAAAGCAAGTAGAGGTGTGAACTAAACTTGCAACTTGTAAGCTTGAAATAATGCAAATCCTCTAAAGTTCTTGACAACAAATATAGACTATTAATTCGAACATTATTACTTTGTAGAAGGTATGCCAATCTATATATATATTAAACTCTTCCTTTACTGAGTGACTGACTAACAGACTACAGCCGAAACTACTAAACGTTAAAAGTTGAAATTTAGTGTGAAGATTCCTTAGGGAGTGTACTCCTGTACACTAAAAGAGGATTTTTGGAAATTGCAATCCGATGGGGGTGAAAAGGGTGAAAAACTTTTATATGAAAATTGAAGTTAGTGACTTGAAAATTCTGATTTGAGTATGTTACATAACATTACGCTATGTTTATTTGTTTGGTTTTTTTCTTGTGTAGTAGCAGCTGAAAGCTCGACGGACCTCTAGAAACATTTAAAACTCTTTTAGCACTTCTAAAAAATATATATAATATCATATTACTTGGACGACATTACAAATTTACAAAAGCAAGTTATTATTGACAAGTAAACTAATATTTACAGTCAGAATATAGGATAAACGAAATGAGAAGTCGATTTTTCTTTACATATGTTAATTTGATATTTCTAGAATTCTGTAACTAATATTTTTATATTACAGCGGTGACTGTGGAAACAGTATTATTTTGTTATCTCCTATACTATCATTGAAATTAACTTTGAAATCAACTTATTTACACGACCAATTATTCAACATATTTACAATAACCTATATTGTATTTATATTCTATTATAACCAAATTTCAAAGGATAGACTTTATTACTAGATGCATATTTTTTTTAATCACAACCCATAAGACATAAAAAATCCAAACAAAATATGCGTAAAAAGTATGTTGTCAATATATAGAGTTGCTTTTCATTCCAGTCTAAATTATGACTTAATAAAATTCCACGTGTGTCATATGTTATGGTGGCATAATAGACTAAGCGACACTTTTACCGAATAACATAATTTAGAAGCGAGAAATCTATTAACTACGCCTAAAACTCCATGTTGCTCCCGAAAGGAATTTAATGAAACTATCTCACGCTCCAATCTGAATTAGTTCAAGCAACATTATAAATTAACAATTTTAAGGGTTTCGTTCAAAAAGGGTAAAACAGAACCATACAACTAAGACTCCGGTGTCCGTCTGTCCGTCTGCCAGTTACCAGGCTGTTCCTCATGAACTGTGATAGCCAGAGAGTTGAAAACTTTACAGATTATGTATTTCTGTTCCCGCTATAACAACAAATACTAAAAATGGTACCAGATGGGTTCCCATACAACATACGTGATTTTTTTATAGATAAAGGTACGGTGCCGTTTATGGGCGAGTCCAACTCGCACTTGGCTGGTTTTTTTTAATAAAACTAAATAAAAATAATCATAAAGCTCTCCAAACTCATAGCCCAATACTAGAATTTTCTCTTGTGCTATGAGTGACAGGGACACACACAAAGTATAATGAATAATGATCTAGATGTCTGTCTGAGGATCGAACCCAGGACCCACTGCGTGTCAAATGGATATGGTGAACTAAGCCACTTGCGCCGAATATTTTTTTCATTTCAGAAGTAGACTTCAAAATTCTGATCATGTATCTAGCTATTCACTACTTCACTATTTTAGTAACAATTATATCTGATTTATTAATATTGGTATATCAAAACGAATAGTTTATAGATAAAGTAATTTAATATTATTATAGTAGGAAGTGAAGCAAAAATCTCCTAATGAGAAGTAATCATTTACAACAAATACAGAATCGGAAACCCCGATACGGATCCGAGGAATGTGTACTGCCCATGGACATATGTAGGCAACTTCATATAGAACACTGGTTCTACCTGAACTGCGTTGCTACTACCGAGGACTGAAATGGTCGCCTGATATATAAGTGAGCCTGAAACCAAAGTCTATTATGAATAGCCCATCGCTGTTTAATACCATTGCTGTTTAAACTCATAGTTTAATACTAAACCATAATTCAATGGGTAAACCCGTGTCCAGCATCGGGCATAGCTCTTAGAATGAGAACGGTTTGGGCTGTGGTCAAACGCGCCGGCAAAAATTGTAATTAGTAGACATCTCACAACTTGGTAAGTTTTTAACCTACAAGCGTATGGGTTTTCTCACGACTTTTTCTTTCACCATTATAGCAAGTAATTATTATTTTTTATGCGCACATAGTTTTGAAAAAGCAAAGATACGTGCCTTGGATTCGAACCTAGGACTGAGGACCATCAATTGAAAGGCCGAGTTTCAGCTACGAGGTAATCTTGAACACTTGACTACTACACTACTGGACTACATTGAAATATAACTATTAAATATTCGTGTATCAGTTACAAACATCATATAAAAAATCATATCAGTGGCAAATATAAAGAATCACTTATGACTAGTAATTTCTGTCAATTTCAAAGCATAACTTAGCTCAAAACTGCATAAATCAGCAATCAGACAATAAACTAGGTACAATAGGAACATACGTAAGTCAGTCGATTCGAGGGAGCGGCTAATAAATTCAGAGGATTGACTCGCGGTGTAGTGAGAACTCGTCCATTTACAGAAGCCGCCATATTACAAGAGCATAAATCTAAGCGAAGTGTCTTCGGCCTCTCGGCTCATGAATGGAAGAGGTATGAAGGATGACCGGGTATTAAGGCAAAGCTTATACGCCGCATGTCAAGCACCGCCTTTAACAGGACATTTTGACAACCAACGATACATGAATTGAAATATGAAAGCCCCTGCTACGATTTCGACTGACGGGGAAAATGAAGCATGATAAATAAATGACAATTAGCCCCAAACGAGTATGATACGATTACAACGTTCATGAGAAACTGCCGATATCGCGATATTTATTGTGACAGATTCCTTATACTTTTTCTGTTTTGACAACTTCGTACCAATGTCAACTTTAACTGTGGATTATGCATAAGACTTTTAAAACAATTACAATGGTTGTATTTTTATTTTTTCCGATTAAGATTCCGATTCTTATTAAAGGTACATCGTACAAATATAAAATAACGTGAAATTTATAGGACAGACAAAATCTGTGCATAACCAAAGAATTATCATTTACTGTCTGAACGGTTTTTTCATGTTTATCAATTATTTTCTTATCAGTTGTCTGCGCTTTAAATTCGGCAGTAAAACAAACGGCATAAAAATATAGGCATTTACAATTAAAAACGCGGTCAAAATATAATTTCAAAGTAATTCATATTTTTTAGAGATGTATTTCGACAGGTTGACGTCGGTTTGAGAGGAAGACGCGGCTCTGAGTGGAAGTTCAAAGTTGTAGAAAAAACACAATGGAATTATGCAGCCCTAATGGCCCGCCGAACATGGGCATTAATCTCGTCATACAATATTGATGTTTCCGAAATTTATAGCCAGTGCTTTAAGAAAATTTCAAAGTCAATATCCCTTATTAATGTGTGAAGAAACTCACCTCTCAGAAAACGGTACCTCGGTGACATATTTTTATAAATCCCTGAGATCATTAGTGGAATATTTTCGTTTCCCATCCATAGAATACAATTGAATGTGATCGTCAAAAACATAAGTAATAATTTTAATAAATCTGTGTATTGATGATTATTCGTTTGAAACGTTGGTCAAAAAAGATATAGTTATTCTATGGACACGTTTCCGAGAGTTTTAAAAATATTTCAAACATAAATGGGACGAATGTTAAGGGTGCAATTCCATTGAAGAATTCTCAAAGTTGACTTTAATCTGCTTAGTTTCTAAGGGCATTAATTTCCAAGGCACGTTCCGAGGCTGAATGAAGTTTAAATCTGACTTGCTTACGAATAGATACATTAACGTTTTCCTCAATGAATTCTTAATCGTTGAATAATGTACTGTCCCGTGTTTATTGTTAATTGTATCTGCATTTTGTGGGTCCATTCATTAATGCACGCTCACAAACCGTATTAGCAAATAGGAATTATGTTAGACTTTCATTGATTATCATATATTATTATATCCAAAAGATTTTTTTAAATTTTAGCACCTCATATTATTGTCATCACATCACCTCTTTGTAATATCCAACGAGTTGAATTGAACTTTCAAACAAATAAAATGTTGCAACGATATATTTATAAATAATTTTATTTAAAAGCTTAATTAATTCTCCATGTAACTAACAAAGTACGTAAACAAAGCAATGAAGTCACTTATATCTTAGTATCTTTAAATGACCGTATCGATTTAAATAATATGGTGTCAAATAGCTGATCTTATCATGGTACTACGAGGTGGAATATTGAACTATTCCATAAACCATTGTCAAAAAAGCTAAGGCTTAATATATATTATTTTGTAATTATGTCAACAATTTTTGTATGTAACAAAAATGGAACCTTTATCATTATTCAAAATTTCTCGTAACAAATGAAGAATTACCGGCAATAATTTACAATACAGCATTTGATATGGGTAAGTATATGGGCGTGACGGTGGCCTCTGTTATTTGCATCGAAGTTTCTTAGTAATAAAAGTATTTAGGTAACACGTGACGACAGGCGCTGGGGGCAACTGTCGGGTGTGCAAATTATGGCAATTCTGACACCTACGAGGCGCTAACTGGTGTTAACCCTGCAATTTGCGAACAAAGTGTTCGTGCTTGCGAGTGAAGTACGTATGCACTGATTTGTATAAGAAACTATACAATATTTATGTAAACGACTTGAACTTAGTAAGAGATTTGAGGATTACGATTTAAAACATCTTGCTCAGTAAAAAATCTGAGATCTATTTCAGGTAGATCTTTTTAGTTGCTTTAACGGAGCTTTAGCTAAAATTGTTTAAATTAGGTTACAAATATCGATCAGATGACCGCAAATGGTTTGAAGTTGGTTACTGCCATCAATTCGATAGCCACAAATAGCTATTTTTTTATTATTTGCTTCGGAAAGCACGATAAACTGCTGATTGTGACTGCTATCATAGGATAACAGTGGATTAATCCTATCGAAGGCCTCATGGGAGATTTGAAATAACTCTGAAGAAGTAAACAGCATATATATTAACGATAAACTTTAAAAAAGTTGTAGCATAGACCACCGTAAGTGGCAAGAACGGTCTACTCATTAACTAATTCTATGAAATCATAACTCACTAAAAAATAAGTTATACCTAACTATATATAAGAAAAAAATAACCAAAGTACTGGGTCTTAAAAATACTTAGTCCCTGACCGGGACTAAGTCCCGCCTAAGATCGGTCGATAGCTTCCAGCTACTCTACATTCGGGAGTTTTTAGAGTGAAGATATTAAAATCGATAAGACAACCAGCTGGTAGAGCGGGCTGCCGGCCGCAACCGTGTGTAACACGGTCCAGACTGACTCGCCTACCGATCCTTGCATCCGTACATCCTCTCAAAACAATGGCCGGCCGGCCGAACAAAAGGAAACAAGCGATCGATTTTAAAATCAGCCCCGCAATCTCTGCGCGGTGTAATCTTACAAATATTTATTATATGTCAAAACAATATGCCGAAATGGAACGCTTATTGTGGTTTTTACAAATGTGTCTGGTTTGCTTCGAGCGCTCGTTAGCGTGAAGTACGGCGCATTGTGGTTACAATGGGGGGCGGGTCGCGGCCTGCGGCGCCTGCGCAGCGCGGGAAAATGCTCGCCTTCTTACACATTTAAATCAATGACAGTCAACGCCATCTATGCACGAACGAATACATCTGTCAGTTCTTTACTCATTCATATACATTGTTAATAATGAATCTTTTTATATCCTATATCAGGAATTAAAAATGACATTAAGATTCCATAATGTTTATCTTATTTTTAAAAAATTACGATACTTTAAAGTATGAACTTTATTGCTTGGTATTAGTGTACAATTCTTCAAAACATGTTAAAAAGCACTGTGTCCGTAAAATTCTCTTTTTATCGTCAGATTCACAGCATAACTCTACTAGCTCCATCTATACATTGAAAGAATCCGCGCAATGCTAGATCATTCCTAGCTGTAAACAAAAACCCTCGCCCAATAGAGGGGAAGGTTGCATTAAAGTTATTTAAATATTATACAAACATTACTTTACAGTATTTTTATCAATTATCGTAAACTAAGCAGAAATCATAAAGGTCAAAAAATCCTTTATTTAGCAAAGCCTCTTCGTACTTAAGATTTTTTGATAAATATTATAATAACTGGTATCGATTGCAGGTGATACAAGCTAAAAAATTAATTACATTTCAACATGAATATGTTAATGAGTACAAGAAAACCAATCAAATAACTTGGCAACTTAAAAATAAATATTATTGCGTGGATTATACTGGATTCGGAGTAGCTACTTATGAATTTGATACTTAATTTTACTTGCCATTAATTCCTTCGGTTAGCGAGATTAAGAAGTAATAATAACATAAAAATTTAGCCAAGTGAGAGACGAACTCACACGGAGGGTTCTATACTTGCAAATTTTAAATTGTTTGTATACTGTTTTTATAGAAGTTTATGCATTGTGATAACACGTCTACATATTATGGATCAGTAGATAAGACTAAAATTACCGAAAAATACTGATATCATGTTAGACGCCACTTTTTAAACGTTTTTCCTTTTTCTAGGCGTTCTTCATGAAACACACACCATTAACATTTTAATTACACGTATGTTTTCAATTATAATAGATACAGACATGTAACTTTCTAAGCCTGTACTGACGGAATTCGAGCCACGTTTTGACGGATAGCGGAGGCTGAGTAATATTGTCCGCTTTTACGCTTTACATACGCAACCCTAATACGAGAGGGTACCGTTAATTGTGGCAACGAGTATGGCGCGTGGCGGTCGCGAGTAATCTCGCCCTGCCACAGTTTTACGACAAAATAATATTCTTTAATTATAATGGACCTTCGTAAGGTAAAGGCGCACGCGACATCTGTATTAAAATTTAATGGAATACCTTTTGCACCTGCCAGTGCGAAGACCTGGTACGCAAGTCGATCACTGCGCACTCGGTTAAATAACCACAAAGTCAATAATAATACAACACAACAAAACAAACATTTATTAATTATATTAATAAAGTGTATTTTTAATTAGACATTTTACAAGTAACATTTTTAAAAATATTAAAACAAAACCCGACCCTTAAAAACGATTAATTGTTTTTAGTTTCTATTCATTGTTTTTAAACAGTCAGTTTTTTGTTTTTTTTTTTTTTTTTAATAATATAATAATTTAAACGCTTCTATTTTCTTATGTCACTCTCCAAATTGAAACAATTCTAATCATATATTATATGTCATAATCCGTCAAGCCGCTTGGGCTGTAGCGCGTGCCAAAAAATTAAGGTCGGCTAAACAGTGTTTTCCCGCGGAACGTTGTTAATTTGAAGGGTGTATTAAGGAAGAGAATGTCATACGAAGCGTTTTTAGTCTTCATATATCTGAGAGCAGTGATAGCCGAATGGTTGAAACTCGGCCTCTCTATCGAGGGTTTGGGATTCGAATCTCAGGCACCACTGATTTTTCTAAACTGATGTGCGTATTAGAAATAAATTCTCATAGATTTACGGGGAAGGAAAACATCGTCAGGAAATTTGCACACCTGAGAGTTCTCTAAGAAAAAATGAGTTCTCAAAGGTATGTGAAGTCTAACAACGCACTTGGCCCACGTGGTAGACTTTGTACTTTACGGTAGACTTGATTTTGTACTAAACGGTAGACTTTTAGCCTAAAGCTCTCTTATTCTAATAAAATCCGTGTACAGCAGTGGGACAATAATGGGTTGACTGTATATCTGAGTGTACTCCACCTATTCGGGGTTGGTTATAAATCTTCATAAGCAGCGATGAACTACACCAGAGGTGTCGCCAACAGCCTTAGAACGGCAGGAGAAAAAATACCGACATATAGACAACCTTTCTACAAAATGTTATATTAGTATGGTAATCATAACCATCATACTACGATCTATTTTTAAGGTTCCATACTCAAAGAGTAAAAACGGAACCTATTTTAATAAATTAAATAGATATAATTTTTTTTATAAAAAATGCAAATTATTAGATGGACAGACAATGTATTTTATTATTTTTCTAATAATATTGTCATAACTTCAGATGATATAAAGATTTTATAATATTATGCAAAGTTATTATGATAAAAATAATAAAAATTAAAATAGTCTTACGTATTACACTACTTATTTATAGTGCCAATGAATACTTTCACATTTACCGCATTAAATCTATCATCACTGTCTGCTTTAGCGGAGGAATTTTCCGTACACTCATTATACATATTTCGAGATATGTTTCAATCAATGAAGTAGGTACCTACATAGTGAGTAACAAAATTACCGTGAAAGTTATATCGTTCTCGTTGTCACAATTAATAACAGAGATGTTAGAACAGGTACCTACAGTATCTTGTACTTACGCAATTAAAACAGCTGAGGTAGGCTGGCCATTACAACCTCCACAAGGTCCATTCTGGTTACCGTCACTTTGTATAAATTATATAAAAATAAGCACATCTAGATAAGGATGGGTATATATAGATCGGAATGGAATAGACAGTGATGGGTGAAGTGGCAAGGGCAGGTGTCACAAGACATCTGCTGGCCCACAGACGGGCACGTGGCTCAACCCTCTAAACCGACCTACGACGCCCAAGTACAGGAAAAAGTTGAGAACTCTCTCGAACCTGGTATAACTAATTAATTTATGATAACGTCCTTTTCTAGGAAATACATAAAATCACTTTAGATCCGTTGAAGGCGAGCTAACTTTAGATTTTCCTTTGTTTTATAAACAAAGACCGCGTAAACAGATATTTTTGCATAAGGAGATTACTTAATAAAAATAGGTTTGTTTTTTTACTTAAAAAAAAAAAACAATATTTTGCAACATGTTGCTAAATATTATTATTTAACATAGTTGAGATACCCATTCATGGACATTTTAATAACTATTTTATATTACTTTCATATAAAGACTAGTATAAGACTTCAACGGGAGCCCGTTCATTTAACTTTTCATAGACAATGCACAGAGATATTAAGTTCGATATTATCAACTACTACTAGAAAATACAGTATCAAAACATTAAAACAGAACAGTTAAGTGCCCGTTACCCATGTGTTTGTCAACATATATAATTTTTGGTACTTATTGACGAACTTTATCAATGAATGAATTCTTAAAATTTATGTAATGATTAATAGCGTTAAATCTATATAATGATAAAAGCGTTTTTAATTTATTACATTTATAACATAAAAAAAAAATTCGTAAAATTTTATCTTTTCTTTGTCAGACCAATTTCTTATTCCTTTTCATATGTAGTAGCTATAAAAAATTATGCCATTCGGGCAACCTAATCGTTATTACGTATAATATAAGAGTATACCTAATATGAGATTAGCCAATCGGTCATAAAGTGAAATAGCAGCAGGTGAAGAGATACGCACTTAATATGATTTTTCTAGGCATTAGGTTCTATAAATCAATTTTATGCGTGTAAATATTAATGACTATAATGTAGTGATATTTGAACCAATCGTAAATTGCTTTCGATATGTACCTAATCAAGTTTTAGTCCATTAAAACAAATTAAAATTCCCCGTCAGCATATATCGACGGATTAGTAACATTTGATGATAGATATGACAGGTTTAAACGCACAGGCCTAAAAGCATAATGTATTAGAAAGTTCCTTTAAATCACAAGTTTTGTCTAATAATAACTAAGCTAACAAACTATATTCCGTATGATGGCAAAGTGTCAGAACAGTTTGTGGCAATTTATTTAACAATATAGAAATAGCAAACGAGCATGCAGTATATCCGTTGGCCTCTTCTGGTCATAGACTTCTGTAATCAATCCCAAATAGGATTGGGCCTGAGATTGACCACAAATATATACTCAAGAACTATATGTGTTTGTTCAAGGTGGTAGAACTATTTGTGGATCGACTCCAGAAGCTCCACCGCCACACCTATTTCTGCCTAATAACAGTAGTATTATGTTGTGCTGTGTTCTGGTGTAAAGCGTGTGATAAGGGAGACATACGTTTCCGAGACATTCCATCTTAATCATCAGGGGTAGCAACGCATCTGTGGCTAACCATAGCTGAGACGTTTATCTTATCTATGATTTATTACAGACGTCCATGGCCGGCAGTAGCCCCTTACCATCAGGTAGGCTGTATGCTTGTTTGCTACTTCCATACATTAAAAAAAATCTAGAAATTGCTCTTACCAGCAATAAACACTTACGTTATAAAGCGGGAATAGGCGTTGCGAGATGCTTCC
>DWLI01001416.1:0-15668 GCA_018249915.1 Cecropterus dorantes dorantes | reverse complement strand
AAATACATACACAATACATTTGAAAGTACATATTAATAACAAAAAATATTGACACTCACTTAGCCACAACCGAGTAGGAGCCAGTATCAGTAAGCTTGGCGTCCTTGATGGTGATCTTGTAGATCTCATCGGTCTCCTTCACAATGGTGATCCTCTCGGAGGACTTGATCTCCACGCCGTCCTTGTAGAAGGACACGTCGGGGATGGGAGCGCCCTCGATCTCGATTGTTACTGTGTGAGTGTCACCGACCTGGGATGAAAAACAGTTATATTATATTATATTAAAGATATATAAAATTATATTATATTACAGTTATATTATATAAAAGAAATATATTATTTAGTACATGTTTGCTGGTTTGTTTAAATATACTTTTGTAACATTTCCGGTTTCTCCTCCCTTTTCTTCATAAAGTGTCAGAGGAAAACAATTATATCAAACGGCCATTTTATGACAGTTGGTGTATAATTTGTTTCAAAAAATATTGTAAAAATAAATGATAATAAATGGCTTATGTCTATTTGCATCTTCTTCGTCCGTTCTTTGGTAGTAACACCAAAATATTAGTAACGCTATTCTTTAGTAAATACTAAATAAGATCTGCTTTTTAAACGAATAGCTTTTATTAAATGTCAATTTACCTTCATTTTCAGGTTATGTTTTACGATAATTTCAATAGCTGCATAAAAAATATGAAGCTAAAAAATATGAAGTTTTTCGACTATATAGATCAACTATTGGTGCGTGATTAAAATGGAAACTAAGCATATCTGGGATATACAATTTTAGTTAATTGACTTGATGTTAATTTTTGAACGTACTATCTCATGTAACCACCACAATATAATTTGAAAGTCCTCACCATGCAGCTCTGGTTCTCAATCTTGCGGCGTATCTTGGGCGCGGCCTTGACGACGAGGTTGAGCGTGGTGGTGTCCTCGCCGAGCTCGTTGGACGCGGTCACGCGGTACTCGCCCGCGTCCGCCGCGCCCACGTTCTTGATCACCAGCGACATGCTCTCCTCGTCCTCGTACAGGAATCTGGGATAATTGTATCATATTGAAGAAGGTAGTTTACAATTCGTACATTTATTCACACGCTCTCTACACTCATAGGGGCTATGAGTGTAGGGAGCGTGTAAATAAATGTACTGTGATGCACTTGGATTTTCTTCTGTGTCGTGGATGCTATGGACACACAGACAAATACACAAACACCCAGACCCAGAACAGAAATGTAAATTCATCATTCAAATGTCTGTCTAGCCGGGAATCGAACGAATCGGCGATGCGGTCACCAGACCGCTTCGCCACGCGGGTCGTCCAAGCCTATTGTTCGGTTATGACCTCAACTTCGGAAGAAGCCGAATAGACGAACATTTGATCGGATATTAATACACACGCGTTCTACATACGGGATTTCTACACTCATATTCCGCACTAGGATTTTCTAATGTATCGCGAGTGCCATGGACACACTAAAACGAATACAAAAACACCCAGACCCAGAACAGAAATCTAATTTCATTATTCGATGCCTATCTTACCGGAAATCGAACCCGGAACCCATTGGGCGTCAGATCGGTATGATGACCACTCCGCCACGCGGGTCATCAAAGCCCATTATTCGGTTATGACCTCAACTTCAGAAGAAGCCGATCAGGCGTAGCTTCGATCGGACGATTAAGTATGTACGAATTTATTAAAGAAAATTATTGTTACTATATAGGAAAGCTAGAAGGTTTTTCCTGTTACGCGGGTTTTTGCCCGCTTATTGTGCTGATCTACGTAAGTGCTCGTTTTATCGTTTCTTCTATATTTTCCTGTCACGGAAGTTTCACAGGACATGAAAAGTATAGATTTAAAAAAAAATCTTTATATTTATTTTCTAATTTTTCTTTGATGATATTAAAAATATCACAAACAGAGGACTAGTTACAAATATAATCAGAGCGTAGTACTTAAACATTGAGTTGTCAATTTAAATCAAGCTATTTTGGCGTGCGACAACAACCACCTTGCAATGTTTAGATTTATGTCATAATATATTACTATTCAATATCTACAAGAATCAGTGTTGCTTTAAACGTCATTCATTTTATTATTATCATGGGCTTTGTTTGATGATTAGTGATCAGTAATCATTTAGTGATCAATGCAGATTTATTATTGTTTTACTATTCAACAAGAAAATGATTATTACGGTGCTTTAGGTGACACCTTATACTGTTAATATTCTTAGAATATACTCATAATTATTGCAAATAACAAAGCATTTAAACACTTTTACTCTACATTTTTCTTTTCTGATATTTGTTAACCTATATTTCGTACGAGCTTATTACGTTCCCTTGAAACTTATCATGAAACACTAATCCCAAAACGATTACCGTTACATACGTTTACATGATGTATGGACGAAAACGTAAACGGGATCATTTTCAGGGTATTTTATGAACTTGTACTATAAGCACAGTTTCCTCTCAATTTACTTGCCAGTAACTAATTCCAGCTACTCAGTTGAGCCTAGCATCTGTCTGTATAGGCAGAACTTCTTTCAGCATTTACTTGTCAATCACCAGCTACTCACTTGTGCCAAGAATCGGCCTGTAAGGATACAGCTTCTCAGCTATACAGATGGTAGTAACCAACCATTTACTCTCTTGTACCAAGAATCGGCCTGTAAGCGCACAACTTCCTACAGCATTTATTTACCACTAACCCACCACTTTTGCTTAATATCGAGCCCGTAAGGATACAGTTCCTCCTCTATTTATCCAGTAGAAAGTAAACAGGTACTCACTTGTGCCTAGCGTCAGCCTGCACGACCTCGCCGCCGTGCTCGAAGACGACGGAGGGCCGCGGGTAGCCCTTGCAGCTGAGCTCCAGCATGGCGGAGCCGCCCGCCGACACGATGGCCTCGCGGTGCTCGATCACCAGCCGCGGCTTCTCTGGCTCGCGGTGCAGCTCGTGCACCGCGCCTGGGGGAAAAATGTTTATTTATTTATTTATTTATTTAAAAAGGGTAGCCAACAAGACAATACATTACCCTTACAAGTAAGAACTAGATTAGGCTTAAGTTAAATGCTGTCTTAATAACCGTGGTGGCGGCATGCATCGTGGTCGAATTTAAATATTTAAGATTATGTTGTAACACTAAAGTATATGTATAAGGTATAATTACGTATAGTATGTATAAATAGAAGCATAGTAATAATAATAATTTAAAATATGTGAAAGGATTACAATATATATATACATTTATATATTTATAAAACATGTTTCACAAAATGTGACAAATGTTGGTCACGTGACACTACTCAAACTTGTGGACGGAACTTTGACAGATGCGCCAATGTTTGTCAAATGTCAAATGTCTAATTCGTGAATGTTAGATATGTGATGTGCACAAGACTGCGCGATGTAATAACGACGATATTAATGATTTTTTCATATTTCAATACATGACAACATCGTAGCGTTAACAAAAACCCAGGGATGAGGTTAAATAGTTAGGTTCTGATAGGTTCTTCCTTTTATTAGATATTTTTGGGAAATATCAGTTATATAATACGGAAACACTATAATTTTCGGACGCATCAATTAGCCTGTATTAATTTAATTTATTCGAGTATTTATTTCTACAGGCATAACAATTATATCTTCTACGTTTTATGAACTTATTATACCTTTATTTTTAAACATTTTTATACTAATTTAATATATTGGAACTCTAATTTTTAAGGAAATCTTTACACAAATTGAACAGGATTTCACTTTAAACAAACTAAATGGTGTTAGTATGACGTAACTTTTCTTAAAATTACTTTATTAATTAATCAAGTAAGCATTATAGTACAAAGTAAATTACCTTGTACAGTAAGCTCAGCGGAGCAAGAAATATTGCCAGTGCTGGTTTTGGCGACGCAGGTGTAGAGACCAGCGTCTTCGGGCTTCACGTGCTGGAAGACCAGGGCCAGAGAGTCCTCATCGTCGCCGAGAAGAACCTGTTACAATACACAACATATTAAAAATAATAGAAATCCCGTGACACTGTGCTCGTACACACGAATATCCGAGACAGCTCAAACGAAAATTAGTGCGTGTGAGTTTCGTTTAGGCCCTTGACACACTATTTTATATAATGTACAGAGTAATAACCGTTCTATAATGTATTTTTTATTTACTCTGCAAATTTTTAACAACACATACTGTTTTTGTGATCAATTCTTTTTGTGGCAGAGCAGACTTTGTCTAGGCTCTAGACTCACGAGTTTTATATATGTAAAGTATGGACTGATAACTGTTTCAGAATTTATTTTTGTTATTTTCTCTACTTATACTACAGAATACATTACCATCACTATACATTTCCATTATAATTACCCTATACTACTTTGCCATTACCAACGTATCATTTATTTAATCAAATCTAACCATAAACATATTACTTTTGTTAAACCTCGCAATTTAATTTAACAGTTAATTAAATCACATTGCATAATTTATACTATTGTGTTATCAGATATGGATTCAATTATAAGTTCTTATTACACTACTTTCAACAAACTGCAATAATTAGGTTATTGTTTAAAAATGGCAAATTTCGATATTTTATTGAAATTGACTTTTGCAGAAATATACCTTAAACCTCTCTTCGGGGTCGAAGGGCTGTCCGTCGCGTTTCCATACGAAGGTGGGCTTCTCGCCCTTGGCCAGCAGGCCCTCGCCGCCCGGCGGCAGCTCGAAGAAGATATTTTTGTCCTCTGGATTAGAAAATAAAATTTGAAACGAAAATTAAATTCATGTTAAGTCCATTTTAGATACTGTTATGTAATGTTTTGCTTGCTCCATTCATTGTGGGATAATGTCTTTACTTTTCACATGAAATATACCTGTTATTAATGATATGTCCAAGCATTAGCAACAGTGTTCTGGCTATTATCTTAAAGAACCCTATCCTCAAGGGAAGCCATACTCCTTGGCGCTTGTTTCGTGCATCTAAAGGACAGCGGGCATCTGTCACTACTTCTATTTGGACGGCAATTTTATCGGGAATCAATTTGGATTGGGTAAATTCGTTTTTAGGTTTCCATCCTAGATCATTTGGAGGAATGATTACCAGTTTGCTGTATCTAAAGCATTAAAAAATCAAACCCACAGCCTACAAGAGACCATTTTTTTTCTAGTTATTGGGATTTGTAAGAAAGGATATTTGGAGCTTTTCACAATACCTAATCTTAAGCAATAAAAAATCGAACACACAGCCAACAAGAAACCATTTTTTTCTAGTTATTGGGATTTTTAATAAAGGATTTTGGAGCTTTTCACAATACCTTTGCACAATACCTAATCTGAAGCAATAAAAATCGAACACATAGCCAACAAGAAACTATTTTTTTCTAGTTATTGGGATTTTTAATAAAGGATTTTGGAGCTTTTCACAGTACCTTTATCCATTTTAAACAAGTCGCCTCGCTAAAATCCCAACGATAACTAGCATTTAAACGATTCTACGGCGGACATATTTAGATAAGGTACACTATACAATTCTTTCGACGAAACTAATTAGATAAATTAGTATGTTTATAGGTCACGATGCGACCACAAGTAACCATTACAACAATAATTGTGAGTGAAATTTTTAGCGACGTCTGGATGCCGTCCAATGTTTGTTTATGACGGGAGGTGCTATAAATATTCTCTGCTAAAATTACATTGAACTTGTTGATTTCGAATGCCTATTACGTAAAGTAGAATACGGTATGCTAAATTCTTGAGTTGCAGAGTTGCAATTTTTATATTTTGAAATATTAAAATTATTATAATCAGTCCAGAAAGAGCTTTTCAAATCTCTGGTATTGCAAATGTCCATAGAAGACTGTTCATAGATTGCTTAATGGCTAGGTATAAGCATGAAAGAAGTCTTTGGGCGGAAGTAATCCGATTGTAAAAACCTTTTTTTGTTCGATTGTAATTTTTTTCATCGATTTGACTTTCTTTGAATTGATATTATTGTGTCCTATAATTGTATCTCAATAGAATTCCGTAAATCTACAGTGGACAAGCCTATTAGTTAATGTTACTGTCTTTATTTGGCTAAATGGTGACTTTATTATTCGGTTCACTTTCACATGAGATGACTGTTTTAGTGCTCGGGAGAACAATCATCTATGATTGATTAACAGGTTTTGATTTGCAGCACGTTCAATTTACCATCACATTGAGCACAAGCTCGAACGCTACTTATAAAAATCTAGCTGTTCCCCGCGGTTTCACTCACTACTACATAAGAAAAAAAAACTTGAGGGGTGTCACGGGATACCCGGATGGAACGAAGTTCTATGAGAGAGAGAGAGAGAGAGAGATAGAGAAACACGCGCACGCCGCACGGCTTGCAGCGCGCGCGCTACTTGGTTTCCAAGAAAAATAGCGAGAAACGGACAGAGAAACACGCGCAAACCACACGGCTTGCAGCGCTAGCACCTAGCAACTATAGCAAAGTGTCATTACAACTTTTGGTCTTAATTATTTTCCGTCTAGCTCCCTTTAGTTCCAAAAACAACTAAACATAGCGTGATGTTATAACCTCAATGGACTATTCCACACAAAAATATTTCTTCAATTCAAATCAATAGTTCCTGAGATTAGTGCGTTCAAACAAAAAAAACTCTTCAGGTCTCTTTAGGTATATTATATTAGTATTAGTGTGATTAGTATGACTATAACAGACCAACAACAGTAACGGTGGCCTCGGTGGTGACGTCCCCGTGCACGTTGGTGGCGGTGGCGGAGTAGCGGCCCGCGTCCGCCGCGCACACGTCCGCGATCACCAGCTCGTAGCAGCCGCGGGACGCGCGCGTGCGCACGATCGACACGCGCTCGCTGTCAGATGAACACACGATCTCCTTGTCGTTGTGGAAGCTGGAATGGGGTGGCATGGTTTGTTCAATTACAACATGACAGAAGGTAAACAAATTTATCAGTTTGATCTTGAAAAAATGAAATATATCATGTATAAATAACACATTTGTATGCATGTATATTTCTTTGGTACGTGCTACAGCCAAAATGGCTTGACGGATTATGATATATGAAATATCATTAGAATCATCAAGTTTGGAGAGCGACATAGGTTTTAAAAATGGCGTCTGCATGTAGGAGAAACGGGGAGGAAGGGACGATTTTTTTAGTAACGCAACTATATGAGTGTCAAATTAAATGTAGTTAATAGATCATTCTTAAATATACATTATAATACTTTTGCTTGTCTATTTTGTCGAAAACTCATATAAAGCGTTTAATTAAATGTTTCCTTACGAATAAAATAATCGTTTCGGGCAGCCGGGGTTTATTTTTTAATATTTTTAACAATGTTACTAGTCAATCTACCTATTTCAATGGGGTGTTCCATCGAGTACTTACAATTTGACATCAGGATTAGGGTCGCCCTTGACCCTGACCATGAAGCGAAGGTACGTGTTGAGTAGTATCTCCGTATCCTTAAGAGCTACCAGGAAGTATGGGGCGTTCAATGCGCTCTTTTGTTTCCTTTCCTCGGGAGTCACTATAATTTGTTGAACAAATATTAGAGAAAAGATGTATGGTAAATATACAAATATTCTCGTCTGAAAGAGAATGTTGTGTTATGATTTTCTTAATATTCCCAATGATGTAGAGACAAGTTTATGCAAATAATCATGGTATATAATGATTTTTAATATCTACGATTTTTGACGATTATTCATTCAGAAATTTAATTTGTTCTTGTGTTGTGGATTGCAAAAAATATTTTAAGCCATAATATGGCATATCGACCAAATAAATTAAATAAGGATTGTTCTGTATCCATGAGCTTAATAAAACATTTGTTTCCACATCCAGGGCCAAGTTTGATAATATAATTTATCAAGGCATGCGATTTTAAAAAACTACAATACGTGTTTAAGTGGCAAAATACAGGAAAATTATACATTGGACAGTAGACGGAAGAGCTACGGTTATCCGCGATACAATGCCTTAATCGATGATGATTTTGCAACGACCATGCAGGTATATTTCTAATAGGATAATTCCTTAATTACTGAAATAATCTAATAATCTGAAAAAAAAGGCTTAGTTTGTGTAATGGGATTGAGCAAATTGACGAATATGTAAAAATTTTTAATTGAAGTATTATGAAATTTTGTTTATGCGCGTGTATTTACTTGTAAGAACTAATGATATATTTCTATGAATGCATACTCGATCGACAAATTATAGCTCATTAATTTGAGTCCAATTTGCCCAACCCTCAAACTAATAGTGCAAAATCACTCACGCTCGTGGACGACTAACTGGGCGGTGCAGTAGGCGTTGCCTTTCGCATTCTCCGCTCTAGCCGTGTACGTTCCCGTGTCATCTTCTCTACAGTGCATCACTTCTAGCTTGTGGATTCCGTTCTGCATGATGATGTTCACCCGGTCCATAAGTTTGTCGGTAAGCGGCTTATTGTCCTTCAGCCAGGTGACCTTCACCGGCTCCGCGGTTTCGAGCAGCTGGCATTCGAAGGTCGCATTCTCACCAGCTGGGGATTCAAAGCATCGTTAGAAGAGGATCCGTACGGATCTTAAGCTGATTATCAGGCGTTTCACCAGATATAGATGGTACGTTGGCATGTGGCGTAAATTTGACGTGTCTTATCAACGATTTTGAAAACTTCAGCGAATAATGTTTCGAATATGCGATGATTTCGATTACCCTGAAATACTTTTATGGAACCGTACGAATCCTCAAAGGACAAAACAAGGAAGCATGTTAAATAAATGTGTTGTGTAAGTTAGTCACTAGAAGCATATGTACAAGCGCTAAGTGTATCTACTTCTATATACGATGTATTGCTACTCTACGTACTCTTGTGTACTTACGCTCAATGTTCTGGCCTTCAAGCGTCATCGTGAATATAGGTTTCCCTTCTGCAGACTCCGACCTGATATACGATTTTTTCGATGTAATATCTTCGGATACGGAGCCGTTCATGATCTTAGAGTATTTGCTGTCTGAAATAGATTCTCCGTTCTTGGAACGTTCATAGCTTGACTCCACCTTAGAAACGCTTTCCACGTTATTGCCTTCGTAATTGGCATCAATACTGAGTCTAGTAGACCGACCGTTTCTGGAGTCGCGGCGATATTTAGAAGCAATGCTGTCGATCTTGCTAGTAGTGTCGGTTCCATCAATGCTAGATTCGATGCTCATTGTAGTAGAGCGACCTTCGATCTTGCTCTCCAAGTTGTTGTTAAGGCCGTATTTAGATGCGATGCTATCGATCTTACTAGCTGCATCGTAAGATGATTCGATACCGTATTTCGAACCTTCCTTGCTTTCGTAGCTAGACTCAATTCCATACTTAGACCCTCCTTCGGTGACAGAGCTAGAGGAATACTTGGACTCATATCGGGAAGCTGCTCCTCCTTCAATGGAACCGCTTGTTTCAAACTTCGCACTTTCTAGGCGTGAGCCGCTTTCACGGCGAGAGTAAGAGGACACACCGGTGCTGTCATAAGAAGATGATTCGTAGCGCCCTCCACTAGACAGTTTGCGGCTGCTACTGGAGTATTCTAAAAAAATAATCAATTTTTCATTACATATAATGCCTGTTAAATGCCCTAGGTAAATATTAAATGAATTCAGTTAAACTATGGTATTGAAGAAATATAACTAGAGTACTGTTACAAATTTAATAGATCGTGTATTTAATTAAGTATTTATTCTAGGTGTGAATTATAGTGTTACCTCCAGACACCCGCGAAGTGCGGCTGTATCTCGACATCTCTTCGTCAACAGTTTCCTCTGCGGTTACAGCTTGACTGTCTACGTTAACTGTCTCCTTTGATTCCTCGGTTGTTACAGTTTGACTGACTTCAGCTGCTTTTTCGGGCGATTCTGTTGACGCTGCAGTTTTGCTGTTTACTGATACTTGTTCAGTTGGTGTCTGCGTAGGTGCAGTTTGACCGTTTAATACTTCTGTAGTTGCTTTTTCGGTTGCAGTCTGTTCAGATGTAGTTTGAACGTCAGTTACTTCTTTTACAGAATCTTTTGTTGTTGCACTGGTAACGTTTTCAGTAACTTCTGCGTGGTCTTTGGATACGGTAGTTTGTGCAGTAACTGCTTCTACAGTACTTAGTGAAGTAACGTTTTCAGATATCGATTTTTCGGACGCTTGTGTGGTTTCTTCTTGTTTTAGTGAGGATGATGTTTGTTGTACTTTTTGTTCGGCACTTGTAGCTGACGATGTTTCCTTTATACTAGTTGATTCTTCAACTGAGGTTACTTGAGATGTTTGAGTACTATAAGATACTGACTCCTGTGTTTGTTGGGCTGATGAGCTGCTCTCTTTATGAACTGTGCCTTGACTTTGTTCAATGGAACCCTGTTCAGTTGTTTGAATAAAAGACGAGGATTCTTCGACGGAGACTTTGGTCGAAGTCGCTTGTACTATAGAATGACTTTCCTCTTCAACTCTTATTTCTGCAGATTTAGTTTTTGCAGAAGATTTCGATTCTGTTAATGTGGCTTCCTGAACAACTTGACTCGACTCTTGTGATTGCTCGATAGATACACTTTGAGCTATTTCTCTTGCGGACGTTGATTGCGAGGATTGAATAGATGTTTCTTGTTTTGTTTGTGCAATAGATTCAGCTTTTTCAGCTGCTTGAACAGTTTGTAAGCTTTCGCTAGCTGTACTCTCAACTTGGATCACAGACGATTTAGCTTCTAAATCAGCTGTGACTTCGCTTGTGACAGTACTGCTGACTGTTGAGTTAACTACTTCTTGTACTTCGCTAATTGAAGCGATCTCAGTGACTTCCTGTTTGGAGATCTTCTTGGCAACTTCACTTTCAAGCGATGCCTTCCTTTTAGCTTGAAGTACACGAAGAGATTCTTCTTTTGTAAGCACTTCTTCAACTTGTGCGGCTTCTACTCGTGAACGTTTTTCTTTGACTTCTTGACTCACTTCTAACTGTGTATCGTCTACGTGTTCTCGTTTTTTCTTCTTCTCTTCTGGTTCCGGTGATTTATATTCTGGTTGTTCCGGCGGGAGGACTTGTAGATCGTCAGCAGCGTGTTCTGCTAATGCAACTGTGAAATAATAATTAATTAAAATTATACTCGTATGCTTCCTTTAATAAAACATTTGACTTAATGAGATGAAACAATTTTACATACCAACGTCACTGAGGTACTGCCCGATTTCTCTAAGCCAGTTAGCCTTTACGTGGTCCCGATGAGCTGTAAGGGTGAGTGATAATGGGGGTGTTTTTTGACGAAGTTCGAATTTTGGTGTATTCGGATGATCTATAACTTCAGCATCGGGGAGCTGGAAAAACATAAATACGAGTTTACGTAAATAATTTCATAGCATCACGTTCTAAGGAAGATAAAGAAACAACCAACAATATGATATATACCTTAATGATATTTTTGAGAACGAAGACAGAGCGATCTTCAGAGACCCTTTTGACTTTGCAGATTAATATCCTAGCCTTGAACAGAAAAACGTATCTCTCCTTGGTCGCGTCTTCGTAGTCGACGGTGAACCAGTCGTGGGTGAGTAGACGGCCGAGTTTGTAGATGTTCCCTCGGAAACCTTCGATGCTAGCGATGAACTGGTTATCGGTGGCGCGACTTGGGACGCCTAGAAATAGTTCTAGGGCCTTCTGGAGATCTGTACTCTCGTCACCGAGACGTTTGGAGTACTTCACTAGTTCCTGTGCAGAAAATTACTAATGTAGGTAAAATTATACCTACTTATTAATGTAATGCAGTTACACTAATGTTATTCTTGCAATAAAAGGTTACTCCTATTGTATATTTTTTACAGAACTCATGACATAGAGAGTCCTATTGGGGTTGCGAGATTACACACAATGTTTTAGCAACTACTAACGTACAACAAATTTAACGCATTTATCTAAACAAAGTCGTGTAATAGAACATATACTTAAGGACATATACTACAGCTTAAGAAGGCGGATAGTAGTGTGTAATTTGAAATATTACATCACTCAATTCTGATTGAATTATTGTACAGATTTCCATGTATCAAAAGCTATTAGATTTTGATAGCTGTTTCCGTCTGGGTATGACGTCAAGACCTAATTACAGATTTGTAACTAGTGTATTGCGTTTAAACAGTAACTCAGGTCTGCCGTTACGAGCCTAGTTATAGTCGGGTCATTTGTTACGAAATTGAGACAGTTACGACTTGTAATTACTGACTTTTGTTTATGGCCTTTGATGTATGTAGCATCAATTTTATTGGATATAAAGGTTTTGGAACACAAAATAATATTCTACAGAATTTTAAGTTAAAAGATTTTTGACTAACCTTCAGAAGTAGTTGGTAGTCGTTGATTCTTTGTATGGGTAGCTTGAGATGCTCAGAAAGTCCTTTTTCGTCACCAAGCTTGTCTGATAAATTCTGTAAATAAAGGCACATACTTTAATGAAATAATTAGAATCCATAGATCAAAAAAAGATATTGGGTAACATTGTCAATTTTTTTTGTAAAACCACCTTTTCATCAACATTTGTGTAAGAATTTAAAGTATTAAGGACTTAGGAATGGTATGAGATGGTCAAGTACAGATTGTTTGACTTAAACCTTTTGATATAATGTTATAGAATTCGCAGTAATGTCATTCCACAAGGTGTTTATTTTTTGAATTTTTATATGAATTTCATATCTCAACCAAAAACTTCAATGAACGAAATTCAGACCACCGATGTGAATTGGTCGCGTGGCATTCCTTACGTGCTATTAATTTGTAAGATATAATTGAGCAGAAAGTAACATGAAGCTTTCTGTCATCGATGTTCGATACATGTACTACACTTGGCGACCTGCCAATCGATTTAGGTGACGCCGGAGGGATACGCGTTCTCTTAATTCAAATTGTCGTTTGGACGTGGCTGGCACGGTGACATTAGAAATGCAATAAATCTTAAAACGGCCAAATGAGTTACAGTTGAGGTTACACTTGAAGTAATTCTAATATGGAACTTGTTCCTGTGTCTCAGAGATTATTGTCTGCTGTGGCCTGTAACGGGTCAGGAAGACGTTGCTATTTGGCCAAAGGTCTTCGTCTCCGAGGTAATTTATAGCGTAACTGCTGCCAGTTGCGATACCACGCTGAAGCAGGTAGGACTAATGAACTTTATTCTTCATTGAACTTTTCGAAATGTTTCCCGAGCTGGGATGTCATTTTTGATTTCATGTGAATTTTCTAATTACGATTGTGTTTTGCATACCTATTATCGTTTGTCAGTGCAGTTTCCCTTCCCTATTTCCTAAGGTCTTAAAAAATAAATGAACTTGCTAAATTATGATTCATATATTTTATGTGAGGTTACTACCAAGGTTTGGACCCTGTTTATGTCAATCCTCGTGCTGTAATACTATAAATTATAACTACCCTGTTTTCACTTTTATGACTTCGAAATAAGTACTATAAAATTCATTCTTTGAACAATATTTTGCACAGTAATTTCGCCATAAATCGTCGCAATCAATTCAAGTGTGAACCGTCGTAAAACCATCATAAATGCGTCAAAACGCGTACAACGTGGAACTGCTTCTCTGGGTATATTTAGAGCACCTTGACACATTGCTTCCAGACCGTGGGCTGTTGACGTTAGAAACGAAATATTTGTGGGAAATATGAACACCCATTCATCCAACTTCGTGTTAGATTTGTTGGAAGGAAAAATCTTAATGTGTTTAAATTGAATGTTTAAAATGGTGTCAATAACGCGTTATCTTTATCTGTGGGATTGAGTAGTCTGTTATATATGTATTTTGCTACTGTATTTGAAGAAAATATAAGAGTTTTTTTCTGTTTAGTAAGGACCATATCCTTACTAAACAGAAAAAAAAATCACATTAAAAACAAAATTATTTCACAGATTTCTCAATATACGGGCAGACGTTCGCCTAGACGTCACGATGAATAAACTAAAAATGGTGTACCATTACATTAAAATTATCGTCATCCATCCAACATAACAACAGTGCCGACTATTAAAAAAAAAACTATAATTAAAAAAGAAAATCCCTCAATTGCAAATTTGACGGTGAAAAAAAGGTCGTCCAGTTTGACGATGAAATAAAACCTGCCGTATAAAATAATCTCGTGTTCCGCAATTTGACTACAAAATACCCCCAAGCATATTTACCCCTTTTAACGTATTCCTTAATTGAAAAAAACCCTAAATTTCGGGGCAACCCCCTAAGTTGAAAGCACTGCAACATTTTCATGAATTATTTGGATTGTACTGTTCACTTTTGTTCCACATATGTAATAACATTTCAAAATATTAAAATTATTTATATGTCATACTACTATTATTTTTAAATAAAAAAATGTTTTTAATTTTATATTAATCTTCTAGCTTTCAAAAATCCAAATTATTAAGAATCTTAGAAATAATGCATTATGTTTAATATTTTTTCCTAAAATCATAAACATATATACATAATTTCTAAATCATTAATCTTATTCCAATACCAGAAATAAAGAACCATTCTGACCATAAGTAATCTCATTCATACATTCAGTCCGCCAATGAATGGCATTAATCTCATTAATAACAATACCATTGAACTCATAACAGCTGCAATGAAATTGGCCAATACTGCAGTTCCTATAATAACTTCCAAACGAGCAAATTTAGATCGTCGTATAAGGAGCATAATGTTTTATTATTGGGATTTGGGCTCTTCACACATAAGAATGAAGTTATAGAAAGAATATTGTAAGACAACAATAAGAGTTTCATTAGCAAAGAACCGTGCTTGAATTGGCAATTAAATGTAAGATTTCGTGTGACAATTTCATGAAAAAAAAAAATGAAAATTTGCTCTGGAGTTCCTAAAACGAAGTTAAGAAAACGAGTATTAATTGACCGACATATAGTTAAGGGATGATTTTGGAAAGTTTATAATGTGAAGGAGCTAAACAGGATATGGAAGCTTCTAGATAATTAGCAATATAGATCTAAAATGATGCAATATTCAGTTCTTGGAAATCTTAACACAAAGTCGTAGCCGATAAAAGCTTGAGTCTTATATTAAACTCGCAGAGAATAATATGATTAATTACCAAAAGCTTTTACTAATCCCATACCTGGTGCACGGCGTCATTGAGTTATGGGAATTTCTTACTTTGCTACCACATAACCTGCTTTAAAAGCTTAAAGCGCAACGTCTAATTAATCTTCGGTATCCCTAATCCAGTATTTTGTGTTGGAACTAATTGGAGCATTTAAATATAATTTGGAAGCCAAACATATTATTATTTGGTCTAAATTCACGTGATTTTGGTCATTTTCCTTGGCAAAGGTTTCAGTTGTTATATTTACGTTTGTGTTAAATTTACGACGCTTCATATTTTAATGTGTATCTAAATGTAACCATTATTTATTATACAACATTATTTCATGTTTATTTACATTTCATAATTATATGAAAGCATTTCAAATAATCAAAACGGGCAACGACGCTTTGGTCCTTCTTCTTTCTTCTTGCTTGGTAAGTAACCAAGAGTCTAGATGGAAATTTACATAGTAATCATCATCAACCCATTATCGTCCCACTGCTGGGCACGGGTCTTCTCTCAGAATGAGAG
>DWLI01001415.1:0-15669 GCA_018249915.1 Cecropterus dorantes dorantes | reverse complement strand
TACCGGTCTGACGCGCAGTGGGTTCCGGGTTCGATTCCCGGCCAGACAGACATCTGAATGATGAATTTAGATTTCTGCTCTGGGTCTGGGTGTTTGTGTATTCGTCTTTGTGTGTCCATGGTACACGCGACACAGGAGAAAATCTTAGTGCAGGGCTATGAATGTAGAAAGCGTGTGTGTGTGTAGAAAGAG
The DNA here is from genome assembly GCA_018249915.1 of Cecropterus dorantes dorantes. NCBI lineage: Eukaryota > Metazoa > Arthropoda > Insecta > Lepidoptera > Hesperiidae > Cecropterus > Cecropterus dorantes. The sequence continues at coordinate 15,477 of DWLI01001415.1, read as the reverse complement.
TGTGTGTTATGCGTATGTATGAGTGAGCAGAGTACCCTCATGGCACTCACGACTGCTGAAGTATTTTAGCCATTAGTACGAGTTTATTACGTTTTCTCATCGTTTATACGTACATTGCAATGTCAATTATAATTATACGCTTGCATTTTTCAGATGTACCTTGGAATGTACATTATGTTTGTACAACGTAAACGGTTATCGTTTTGAGATCTGTAAGGGGTTGATGTTAAAGTCACTAAAGCTTATCTAGATTATCGGCGACCTTACTTTACCTAGATAATGCTTACCTCACCACACTACTTATATTGTTCCTTTTTCGATTAGGTTTTAAATGCGGGTTTCTGTTTTCTAAGAATAGCTCGAACTAGAAATTTTTAATTGACATAATAGCCCCGAAAAAAACTATAAACGTCACCAGCGCGTTAAAAACAAATTTACTGGTCCGATTTTATTATAACCACGAAATTTCGCTTCAAATGTTAACGAAATTAGTTGAAATTAGCTTCAAGCTGACCGTTGCAGCGCGAAGCGAATGCTTCGTGGTCGAGCGGTTAGTTCTCAATGCACCTGCGGCCAACTTGAAAATCGATTTCAATCCTAAACTATTTAACATGTCCGTGCTTCTAACTAAACTAGGTTATTAGAGTGTTACTAAAGACGAAAAAAAAATGGACGGACGGTTTATTTGGACGGACATACTAGTATAATATTTATTATTCTTAAGCTTACGTTAACACCGATTACTTAAAACCGATTACAGAGAGTTATAATATTTCAAAGGTTACAAATGATTTAAAATGCCTAATCTCTAATACGTACTTCGAACAAATATTTGTCGGAGTAACTTTGACCGTGCCAATATCTAACTCAAACTAATTTAATGAAAAGTACAATCTAACTTAGCTTGTAAGACTACAAGTACCAGTTTTCCAACAAGCCAAAGTTATATACTAGCTTTAGATTTTTGTATTTTGTACCATCCATTGTAATGTGGTACTATAAGCATAGTAAGTCAATGACGTTTTAATAAATACCGATCTTCCTTTATGAAAACCAGTACTTATTTCTCTCCCTTCATTTATCTTTTACTTACTTTCAACAAAATTACTCGTCATTAGCAAGAAAAACAGGGTCCGAATTCAATTTCTTGAATAAAAACAACGTCGCATTTCCAAGGCTGGGTTCACAAAAAATAGAGCCAACTGCCTAATGTCGCATTCTAAACAAATTCTGAGCGCCACGAGTTATGTGCCCATTGTTAATGTTTGTGTGGGATTTCATAATTAAAATGCTTTGTCCGACTGCTTGAATAATTTTATCCACTCTTTGAGACAAGTATGTAGGCTCGGACTAATTTGACTTTGTTTTACAGGGGTAAATTTTGTGCTCCATTTTAGTGGAGTGTAGTTAGGTAGGATTTTAATTAAATATGAAGTCACTTTCACGTTTATGGTATATGCATAGTTAATTATATTTGCAAAATTAGTTAAAGTTACAAACAATCCTGCAATCCACCGAATAGTAAGTTAATTAATAAGTTCACTAGTACAAAGATATCTGTGATGCATAGTCGTACCAGTAAGGATTCATGATTTCCACTACTGGACATAGTTACTGGACATCTTTATTGGATTTTGTCAATAATCACCGCATTTGGCGAGTGTGTTGGTGACCGCAATGGCCGTTGATGTTATATAGAAAGACACTGTTGCCCATCTCATTGTTGGTGACCGCCGTGGCCGTATAGAAGGACGCTGCTGCCCGTCTTATTGAATATGTCTCTAAGTCACCTCTTATATTTCAAAATTTAATTTAATGACAAATTAAAAATGCTACGAGTTTAAACAAAAAACACACCTGAGAGCAAAATAAAAATAATGACCCATTCCATTGCAGGTGGTCCACCGAGCTTAAGCTTAATAATAATCCCATCTTAAGCATACTATAAATTGTACTGAAGCTCACAGGAATAAACTACGGACACTAAAAGTTTTTTCTTGTGGTTCTCTTTGCTATGATAAATATACATGTATATATTAGTATAAACCATAACTAGAATATAGAGAGATTTGAAACTGGTATAGTCCCAATACGATGGTACCTAAAAAGTACGTACTAAATGTATATTACTAACAATTTAGTTTATAGGGTAAGTAGTACAAAAAAGATACATTTTATGGATGGAAAATCACTCTCGATATTTGTAATCAAATATTTTTTTCGATAAGCGGCAACGCTGAATTGGCATATTTTTCTTCAATTGATGAATCTAGATTGGCTGAGAACAAACTTTACAGCCAAAATGGCCGCGTCCCAATTACAATTCTACTCGGTTTTACGGATTAGCTTTACTAAATCTTCAAGAGGAAGAGCGAATTAATGATTCAAAGTGGTTTTTTGTATTGTTGTGGCGTCATCATGGTCCCAAACACTGTATTTTTTTAAGAATTCTCAAGTCTGCACGTTTCTTATCGATGTTTTCATTGACTATTAAGTTTGACAGGTATTGACAGACTGAGTTTATAACCTAATATACATATATATCATGAAACCAGAAGGTATATAATGCAAACCTTTAATGGCTACTAGTGAACCTATCGAGCTTAAGCACATAAATTTGGTTTGTTTTGACGGGTCCAATACATTCCACTTCATAATGAGGATATGACGATGAAACTCGGAAATTGAAAATCTTCGTGAACGTGATTTTGCTATTGATTTTTATGCAAAACCATAAAATCCTAATCGATATAAAATCAAATTCCGTTTCCGCTGCCGATGGAATTGATTTTAAATTGGTAGACTTTTTACATTACATGGATTTAGATTGTTTGAGAACAAGTTGGCTTATAAAGTTTTACAGTCAGATTGGCTGCTGTCCATTTCCACTCAGTTCCAATCTCAACTTTTACTTAACACTGAATTATTTGATGTAAATCGAATTGACGCTATGTCTTTTTTATGAAAAAAATATTTTAATAGCCTATAAGAACAATTTCGAACATTCCGATAACTTTTAAAAAAATGGGACAAGACAAGACTATATGGTTACTTTATGTGAATTATTGTATTATTTAGAAGAAACTTGCCCGAGAATCGAACATCTGACAAGTTGAAAAATTATTAAATGAGAGAAGACCAACATTTGATTTGTATGTAGAGTATGAATTTCAATCATCAAATAATTTAAAAGCGAAATAAAACATTCAGTTGTATGCAGTATGGTAAAATGAGGTATGTGATTGACTCCGGGTAGACTTTTAAGGCTTTTAGTGATGCATATGATCCCCGCTAGGATAAGTACATTTATAAAGGAATAATATGAGTTATAGTGTCCACATAACGTGAATTGGGTTAGATATTTGTTTGCTGTTTTAGTCACAAACAACAAAATTAGGTGCCAAATGTTTACCAATGGCTATCCATTGGTAAACATTATATATTGGTAATATTAGTAAATTATCTTGAATTTACTAAATTAACATAATTACTTAAATAAAAATAGGATATTTCTTAAAAAAATATGACCAAATTTTCTACCTGCAGAATTTTTTCACATTTTTAAGAAAAATTAAACACGCGTTCCAAAAGTTCTAACTGAATTGTAGAAACTGCTATCTCCTTCCATCGGCATATTTTCCTTCAATTGATAATTGAAGAAAAATATGCCGAGATATTGACAATAAATTTAGTCCACATTTATTGTCAGGTTACAATTAGTTGGCTAATTGGCTACATTGGCTAAGATCTAACTTTACGATGCGTTGGCAGATTTCCAATATCGCTCTCCAGCTACTTCTACAGCTACTGCTACTGTTTGATGTATATGAAGATGAAAAGACGCTTTCAACTGTCATTTTTGGAAATAGTTTCAAAATATCATGCTGACAAGTATTCATACCCGAATAACATTGGGTTACGAAAATTTACTTATATTTATGATCAGTAAAGCGCGCGTAGTTCCGAAATGTGAAAATTATAATCAACATACGTAAATTAAGCAACTTCGGACGCAGTTCATGATGGATGGGTGACCACTAGTATATTAATTGCTTCCTTGAGTTATCACATCAGTTATTATAACTCGACTGGCTTGCTGACCGTAGTAGTCGATTACATGTCGATGTATTGTCAGTTACATTTAAGATTGTCAGTTACATTAAATGGTCACTCCTCCACCAATACGTATTAAATCAGCATACTAGAACATGTTTTAGGTTTTCACAAATTGTCAGGCGAGACATGAAAACAGTAGCAAACATTTTGTTAAAATATAGAACACCGTTTTTATACAGAAATCCTTTTTAAATTTGGTCGAATGTTTCAACGCCAAATTTATTTTGCACAGGTGCTGTTGATTAATATGCATCTACTCTAGAACAACTACTTTATATTGTTCACGTTCAGTGTTCACTATATTTCAATTCACATAATTATTCTTTGTTTCAGGTATGTATGAAAAAATATGAAAAGGGCATTCACGACTTCCGGACCACCTGTGCTTTTAGTACAAGTTTATTACGTTTCCTAAAAACGATAGACGTTTACGTCTTTGCTCATTTTTATCGTTATCGTTTTATGTAAGGGTAATAAACTCATACTAACGGCGCTAGTTACATGGGTAGATGTCAGATGCAGAAAGACTATTTATTGTCAGGTAAGAATCCAGGTTAATGAAAAATTGAGCTAACTAATCTACAAACTTACAGTCGACATCCTTTCAAAGTGTCATCTCTCTTATAGAGTCCATTCTATTGAGAAAAAAATACCCTCGATAACAATTTTATATCATCCACAACATTTGCAAATTATTGCAAATATTTCAGCGCCTGTCATTATAAAATGCGAACAAATAACTGTTAAGATTAGCAAGGATTTTGTGACAAAAGTCACTAAAGCTTATCTAGATTATCGGTGACCCTCGCTTACCTAGACGATGTTTGACCTAACCACACTATTTCGTATATTGTACCGCATGCCATTAGGTTTTAAGTGCAGGTTTTAATTATGTGTAAAGGTCTAGTGTTCCGGCCTATTTTGGTGAGTACATTGACATAATTATTAGGTTAGGTGATAAGCGGTTCCCGTGGCACATAGACTATAAGTAGCTTCAAATTAAACGATCTGTCTAATGACAATAGACGATGCGTTGGTCCATCCGAAGCCTACGATAGTCTTAGTAGTCTCGTAGTCTCTTTAAGTAGTCTAAGATAGCCTCATATGCAATTGACCTGGCAATAACACCCTTCCACTGAAACGCAAGATTTGCTTTACGCTACAAATAGGAACAGCGATGGAACTTCACCGGTTAGACGATACTAGTTCTATCACCGAGTAAATATTTACATATTTTGAAATTTATTATGTATGTGCGTCATATATTTAGGAAGCCATTCCTTATAAACACGTATATTATGTACATGTAATACGTGTGCAATAGGATCCTATCTCTATTATTTGACTGTAATTTAAGCCAAGTGATCCTTCGAAAAAAATAAATACTTGCAACGATATTTGATTAACAACAAACTGATTATTTTTAAAATATCTTATGCTTAGCTTAGAAAATCAATAAATATTCATATTATGTAGAAAAGTGCTAAACATTTTAATGATCACGACACATTCTAATCTTATGTAACAATATTTACAATTACCTAATGAATATATAAAAATCGAAACAAAAGTGCGCAAACAAAAAAAACTACCTAGTTGAAATCACTTTACGTCAGAATTGTAACACGATATTAATATAAATAAATGTAATATTTAATTCAAGTTAAATTTAAGTTAATTCTTCATATTGCAATTTATTAATTTACTATTTAGGCACTTTACTCGACCTTAATGCTTCTTAAACACAAGGTTTTAGTTAGTGAAACCTAATGTCTCACGGAACAAATACTGTCTGTGCGTTATGCAAGGTAATGGAGTCCATAATATTTTTAGGCTACAAAGGCGCCTTTGAAAGCCTCAGACACGGTAGAACGCGCCAAAATAAATGTAGGGATCTTATCTCTGTAATATTCCTAAAATTATCTATTGTACATGAGAAAAGAATTGTAATAAAAGCGCACTTAGCCTAACAGGGTGTATAAGTCGAATGTAATCTACAATGTTAGGCAATATAATAAAATAATTTTTTTATAACCCAGCTGATTATCTGCATTGAACTACAAAGTTAAGCAACATAATGGCGGAAGTAATCGCATTATGGCTGAACTTAAAAACGAAGTTAAACTACATAATTGCAGAGAAAATCGTATAACGCCGCGGGGTATTACTGATCTGAACTAAAGTATCAAGTTAAGCGGTATAACACAGTAACCACTATTATTTATTAAAAACGGACCAAGAGTCAGAAAAATGCAAAAAAAAACACGTTAACTGTTTGAGAGCCCCTTAAATTATTCTGTTTTTAGTATTTGTTGTTATAGATCTATTTGTTTGTTTGTTATAGAGATGAGAGGAAAAAGGAAATGTCCGCATATCTGTACATCGATTATGTTTGCAAAAAAAAAGACCTGAGAATAACTAATAGGTAACAGAAATACCTATTATTTTTAGAATGTTTCTCATTTGTTTGTCTCTGAGTCTGTATACAGCAAAATGTTCTGACTTTAGTTCAATGAATGAACACATGTTTAATCCAATTCTTACGGTAACATTTAGTCATCTTTCATTAAAATCCATCTACTCTATCAAAAGTGACGCCGATAAAAAAAGTTACTTTTAAAACGCGGGCGAAACTTTGGGGCACAGCTAGTCTATACAAATAAATAAAATTGAAGTTTTCTTTTGTAACGTCAAAACATATACGATACTTATAATAATAAAAAGTCAATTAGTAAAATTTTCTGTTTGTTTGTTCTGGCTAATCGACACCGCTTGACCGATTTAGATGTGACTTTCACATTTAATGAAATCTAATGTTATAAGGACATTATTCTTTTATTTCAGAAAAAAAAGGTTGGGCGTTCTAAAAAAATTAAAAAAGCTCAAGAAAAAGCTCGCGATCTACGCTGCCCTAACGTCAGTTGGTATAAGTGTTCTTTAACAATGTTATATTGTTCAGATTGTTAGAAGGTCTAAAAATCGTGTATATTATAATGTTTTTATTTAAACCGGGTAAAACAAGGGGGCTCAGCTAGTTTTTAATAAAATATTAGATAAATAGACTTATATACAATATCACTAGTAAGTATGTCGACCAAAATCCAACCGTCAACATACTCTGTCGCTGAATTACGTTGAGATAATTGAGCAGCTATTTCATTTATTAAATTTTTTCCAATAAATAATTTAATAATCCAGCAACAAAATAGTATATGGATTTATTTCTACTACTACTTAGTCGTAAGCACGAGTAAGTATTTGGAACAAAATTTAACTGTCAACAAAACCTGGAGCTTAATTAAGCACGCTAAATGAATTTCGCGGTTATTTCGCTAATTACTAATTGTAGAAAGAAAATATTAATAAGATTTTTTTATCCTGATGTCCATAATGAGTCTGAAATGTAATTAAGGGAATTAAAAAAATGTATATTTTTTATCGTTTTTAAATATAAGCAGCTACGTATAGTCAGAAAATTCGATTCATTTCCATTTAGATTTTATTTTTCTTCTTAAATCATAATTTGTGTGGGAAGATACAAATTCGTACAGAAAAGTCGTATAGAATTCTAGAAATACGTTTATAAATCTACATCTACATAAAGCCAAGTAGTAAAAGACTAGCTTGGTGTCGCGGTATGGCGGTATGGTGAACTTTAAAATGACTTACAAAATATAATCCCATAGCTATAGTTTAATGCGATTTCAAACACACAGACTGACAATTATTGTAAAAATTATAGAAATTTGTATAATTACTCATTATTCGTTTTCTAAACTATATTTTTTTGCTATGTACAGACACACAAAATTCTCATTTTTATTATAAGTATATATTGATCGTAAAGTGATTATTGAATCCATCAAGCAATAAGACGGCAAGTCTGGAAAGTTATGCCTAAATCTGTTTGAACACGCCGTTCGTGTCATATCAGGTTGCTCCCAAATCAAAGGAAAAGTCGAGAGCTGCCAGTTTTGTTGGATTAAATTGTAGTTTGGTTTCATAATTGTCAATCGTGAGATGCTCCGTTCATAAATATATATTCCGTTCTATCAATAGTAGATGTAAACGTCAATGAAAATTATTCAGAACAGTGGTAAGCAATTCGCGGCAAGTGGTAAGCAATCTTTCTAGTACCTATTCTTGACGAAATTTTTTTCGATGACAAATATCAGAGACTTCTTCTGAATACCTCTAGATCTGTTCACTGGCTTAGAATATTAAAATATAATCAAATCAGCATACATTTTCAATACTACATTGGATGAAATATAAAATAAACTTAAAGAAATATGTAATAAGCACATATGAGATACGAGTATATGAGATATACACTTGACCGAAGGGAAGCGGAGCGGCCACCATAATGGTCCTACAGAGGGTTCAAGAGGGCCCTGTTCCGGGTTGGATTCCCGGCTAGATATCATATTGATGAATTTAGATTTCTGGTCTGACTGAATGCTTATATGTTTGTCAGGTTTGTCCTTTGTCATACCCACGACACAGGAAAAAAATATAGTGTGGGCTATCACTGTAGAAAGCGTTAAAGCATTATTTTCAACTTAGTCAAATATACTATTAAGTTTCTATCTTTTTATGGATTCAAATATGATAACTTTACATCATCTGTTTGTATTTTACTTATGGAAAAAATATTACAAATATTTTATTTATTAGAAACTGTGCTCTGAGGTTTCCCTCTAGGACCTTATATAGGTAATACTTATACTTATATGAGGACTTTATATAATACTTATACTTATATGAGGACTTTATATAATACTTATACTTATATGGGGACTTTATATAATAACTTTTAAGTGACTCAATGCATTCGAATGAAATGAATACTAAACGTTACCATTAGATATGGACTCTTAATACATTTTCAATCCAATTTACAATGGATGCATAGACAAATAAAAAGACAGTTTTAAAAACTAGAGAAATTTCTATTAATACTTATTTTCATTCCCCACAAATATTTTATTTTTGTAAATTGTATATGCTATAAAGTAAATAAATCCCGAGTAGATAGCACTTAAATGTTAATTATTATTTATGTTTGGCTTAATTCATTTTCTAATTTTGTTTGTATTTAATATTAGCAAGTCTGTATTTTTCAATGTCTAGACATCATCTCGTATACTGTTGTACCATATATCTCTCTGGTATTTCATGTATTCGCGTCCACTAAATTTATCTAAAACAGTTCAAAAAGAATCCATTAACTAATTGATTTACAACAATAGGATATATTTTCATGATAATAAAATGAATAGCTTTAAGATCACAGAACTTTATTGTCGGCTGAAATCAGTTCAAACAGTCAGCCAATCCCATTGTATAGGTGTACAGTCGTTCAAAGGAACGGGTGGCATTTGACTGCTGTATTGTTCTACTGGTTCTGTATAAAATCATCTGTTTCCCGATAAGGGTGAAATTACTGTTGTTAAGGGTGCTATTTTAGGATCTGAGTTGATTTATGTACTCGCCAAAAGTTTTGTGAGACAATTTATTGGAGTTGTATTATTATCCGCAAATAGTACGAAAATCGTCTTCTAACATTGTTTTTCAACATTGTTTTAAATATAATATATCTATCTATCTGCCTTTAGGGTACCGCTAAGTTTAGAGACTAGATACCTAGTTAGCTAAAATAAGATAGGGAGACTACATAATCGTCACATTCAGAGGCTTAACAATTTATATGTAGTAAATAAATAGTAAATCAAAACGGCTCTGGCTTAGTTAAGCAGTACTCGCCGCAAAATTGTAGTACAATTTTAACAAGCAAATGTTATGTTTCTATAATTAATATACAGGCGTAACTCGCTTGTATTTTATGGCTATTCTATTCTTCTATTTCTATTTTATGTCTATTGATATTATTTTTGACTTTTTAAATGTTTGCTTACGTACTTACTTACTTACTTTATAGCGTTGGGGTTTTTTGTTTATTTTTAATTTTATTTTATATATCCACAACTTAATCAAAATCGTAATATGTTTCTTATTACGTTAACGCATAAGCCTTACCCTTTTTTTCAGGGAATCACAAATAAGCCAAAGGCAAATCGATCCTATTTCTCATGAAAGATAAGTGGACCGGAAATAGGATCGAGATCCTTTGTAGTGGTTTAATAGCTATCAGTAATATCTGTAATCCATACGTGTGTTATAAATGAATGTTCCGCCTGTAGATGGAATATATTTGTAAAAAAATACTTTGAGGGACTGGAATTAGTAAAAGCAGAATATCACATCATTTTTACATTGTTTTGTCTTTGTATTTAAAACACACCAAATCAAAACATCTGAATTTAAGTTTAAGGGACAATCTCCAAACTTATTAAATGTACAAATATTTAATTATCAATTTTTTTAACGATAAGGCAGACGGGCTTCCTAATGGAAAGTAGTCACCGTCGCCTATACATTGCAACACCTTTGTTGGAGAGGTCTTTTCACACCTTTTTTGAAGAACCCCATATCAAAAGATGAGCCATGATCCAATATATATTCATAGTCAATCTTTTGGTAACATTTAGTCTTTATTTAATTAAAATCCATGATTTCAATGAAATTAATTTAGTTATTACAACTTTATTTATGTTATATTTTAAAACACGGTTAAAACTCTTACTGTACGATAATATTAACATTTTTAATTTAATTTTGTGCAACTTGGGATGCTTTTAAGTTAAATAATAGTTTTGGATCGCCCTATACTAATTTTAGATTCAACTCATAGCTCGGCCAATATCCCAATCTACTTTAGATTTCTGTTCGGGATTGGTTATCGTGACTTGTCCTTCTGTGTGTCCATGACATACATGAGAGGGTATCCTACTATGAAGCTATAAGTATAGAAACCGTTTTATATTAAACTAGGTGTCCTACGCCGTTTCACCCATTACTAAATAAGAAAAAAAACAAACAAGCTTAGCGTGATGTTAAAAAAACAAACAAGCATAGCCTTCCTCAATAAATGGACTATTCAATACAAAAATAATTTCTAAATTCGAATCAGTAATTCCTGAGATTACCCCGTTCAACCAAACAAACTCTACTGCTTCATAATATTAGTATAGTTATAAAATTCCTTATGTGTTCTTTGTATTAATTTATTTTTGTATACGTAGATGTTTTCTCAAATGGTCTTTTTAATAATATTGTGACGTGAACAGGATATACATAATGATAAAATGGACAAAGCGAAAATTTTGCATATCAATAGAACAACCACAGTTTGACCAACAAAGTACGACCGCTAAACATATTGCGTGAAGCAGTCATTCCGTTTTGGTATTTACCTTTTTAATATTCAGAAGTGAGAATGAGAGATTTTTAAATTGTAGCCCAATAAATTTAACAGCAAGACTGTATCGAAATTAGTTCATTAAAAAAAAGATTGTGCGATCGGGGGCCTCTCTTGAGAACGAAGTTCCAACGAACACATGTCGTTTCCCTATAATTTAAACAGTAAAATAAAAAGTAAACACTCAAAGCACGTGTATGTATATATATTTTAGTATATTTAAGCGTCGGATTTCAGTTGTCTCCATTTTTATTGTCATTTCGCCCAAATAAGTTTTCGGTAAAATACTTCGAACAATTTCTACTGTGCTTATTTGAAGTCCAGTTTGATATATTGATGCATTGAATTAATTTTCATTTCATCATCATTCGAAAATCTGCAACGTTATTAAAATGATCATATATATAGTAACTTTTTTGTTTTTCAGAAAAATCATTAAATAAAGCAACTACCTGTATTCTTTTAAGTACATAAGCATACGGTACTATTTTTCATCTTATCACCTGTCACTTTTATATTTCCAATATTTAAATAAAAAGTGATAAATCTCTAAACTTACCAATGAAATGGTAATGATTCGTCCTCATATTATTTTCTTGTACTTTTCATCCGTCAACTACATAACGAAGATGCGTTATGTAGTTGACGTTATGTAGTTGACTGAGCACTACGCCTTACGAATAAACTTTCTGGCCAAGTTCTCAGATAAAAATTTATAATTAATTCACTTTTATCACTCGATAAATTCGTCAAACTTCCAATATATCAATAAAAACATAAAACTACAAAATTAAGTTGATAGCCGACTTAAAATATTTTGACTTCTCGGATAAACCTTTTGTATTTGTGAGCATTGTAAACGAGGCAACCATTTGACGTTTTGGTTTGTGAAACGTTTAAAAAATAATAAAAAACAAACAGACATGTTTTGTTTCACTCAGACTTTATGACATGCTAATTGGCATACATGAATAAGGTGTATTCGCTTTTTATTTGTAGCCCGGCTTCCATGGTTTCCATGATTTGTTTCTAGTAGGCTCAGTACGCGCATAGCACATTTTGTTACATGACGATTTATAATATATCAAATCGTACTCCCCGTAAGCCGCGTTAAGGAAATTCGTTCCTAAATAGTTAGTCATAAGGACTGCCAACAAAAGTGAAAATTTAAAAGAAAATCATCACAAAATAATTTAAGTTTTTTTAAACATAATAACGTAACTAAATTTTTTATAGACACCTATAATTATAAAAATAGACAAAATAGTGTGTATAAGTTGTGTGCACATCAAATAAATTATTAATTTGATTACTGATGTCTATGTGTGGCAGTGACTTTTATAGAAATATACAAGACACGCCCTATTTATTTGCTTCTGTCTGGAATTGACCTGAAAATCTGCAGTAGCAAAATGCACTACAATTCCGAGCACATGTTTGCCAAATCTTCTACAGTAAACACGGATAAAGTGTTTTCATATTTGGCTTACCATTTCTCTTGCTTATGTAACGTGTTGTTTCCTGTAATATTTTATCAAGCTGATGTAGAATATTTTATAAAAATGCACTTTTCAAAAGACTTCTTCTGTTTTGAAAATACGCATTGATGCGGTCGTATGAAAATGAAAAGACCATCTGTCAATAATGTCAAGTAGGGTTGTTTTGCATTTCGGTTGCCGGCTCATTTATACATATACATATGTATGTGGCAACCATTTGAGTCCTCGGGAATAGCGACGCACCTAGGATCGACTTCAGATAGAACTCCTGTTCTATATGAAGTTGCTTACAGATCAGGTGGATGCATCAGGCGGACTGCTTGCTCGTTTGATACTTCAATTTGATATATTTTTTTTTCTGTTCATAATGTTTTATTATTACTGATGTAGCAATTGCCCATGAAGGTCTGTGATAAACCCCAAATAAAATCCTTCCTGAGGTCGCTTGATGATGCGTTGGCACCACTGATAATCATATCTCACACCTGTCAAACCAAATAAAAAATGCTTAATACTGCTGTTATTAGGCTAAAACAGATGTGACGTTCAAAGATAATTTTGTAAAGGATCTATTTTTAATACTTTTAAGTTCGGTTTACTAAGGGGAAGTCACATCAGAATCAGTGTAAAGTATATAAAGCGATTATACGTTTATTTAAAACTAGCTAAAGAACTCGTGCTTCGCTACGGGACATAAAAATAGTCGCCAATTTTAAATAGTTTTCAGGCAGATTCCTATATTTTCTCGTGTTAAATGTAGCCTATGTTCATCAGGGATTATGTAGGATTCAAATGTTAAAATATATTTTTGAAATCGATCCAGTAGTTTTGAAGCCTATTCAATACAAATAAACAAACAATCAAATCTTTCCTCTTTATAATATTAGTATAGATGAAATTTATATAAACACATTTTTGAGTAGTTGACCTTTCATATATAAAATTTAAGTTTATTCAATTCGTCTTGACGTTGAGTAATCTGTATCGCACCGACCGCCATCAATCCTGTTATGGATGTACGACCAAAATATATATTCTGTGTAAAGAGGATTCTGTCACTATTGATTGTATATTTTGTGTGGGAATAAATTTTAAGTAGCTTTTTTAACAATTATTTATCAGAGTGTGTTTCTGATAAGTAATTGTTAAAAAAGCTACTTAAAATACATTCCTTTTTATAACAACGTCTGAAACGATGTTATCAGGACTTTCTTGTAAAAATGGGTGATTTACGTGTAGTTACTCTATTGATGGTAAAACTCTTGATGGTTAAACTACATCAACCGTCACACCTCTTATGTCAAGTAAAACTAGAAGTAGTGTAAAATTAGAGTAAAACACTAATTTGAAGGGTGTGGCACGCTAAAGATACTAACACAAAGTGATATAACTAAATCCTTTACCTTAGTTCTAATGACTAGGGTTCTAGCAAGTAGAATAGCTATACATAGAGAAGTTGAGTTGGGAGTGAAACCGTGGGTCATAGGTCATGAATAAACAGTTGTAACTGATCACAATTTCCAAGAAGTACGTTAACAGCCAATTCAATCTTGGGAGAGTGCAAAGATCGGATGATAAGCATAATGAAATTTGCGACGCGTTTTGCCTAATGGACGAGATTTGAGTGGCAGCAATACCTATAACCGTTGTAAACTGAACGTGTATGTTGGCACGTTGATGCGATTTTGCGATTTTTTGTAGGTTTATCTTCAGTTTTATAGGTCTATCTTCAAATGGTAAGCGTTCGAAATAGGCCTTTTACTCAACGATTCAAGTTCCACGTGCTTACATCCAATTTATTCAAAATTATGGACGTTATTAATTATCAATTTGATGATGAAGGATAAGAACGTTAAAATAACAGCATGTATCAGAGTATTCTACAAAAAAAAACTATCAATTTTCACGAGCTCCGTGTGGTAGACTATCCTCTATATACCTCTTATTCTAAAAGGAAACCTGGGGCCACTAACAATAACAGATAGGAATAGGTTCACGATAAGATTAAATTTGATAGCTCAAGTGCAGCTATAACAAAGCCTTTGATATAGGTACTTACATTATAGTTTGACATAGTGACAATAGAAGTCCCAACTTACGCTTCAATGGCTTTCAAATATATCTCTTGTTCTAGATACTTGGAATTATTACGTGGTAGTAAACATTAATTTTACATCGAATACGTTAGTTTATTGTTTCAAAAATCAACAAAATATTATCTATGTTCTACACTTTCACCGTTATTTTTGTTAGTATTATGGTATTTCACATCTACTTATTCATAAACATAATTATAAACCTCAATTAGAGTTAGCAAGTTTTGTAAAATTTCCTACAATCAAATACTGCTGTAGTTAGATTGATAAAGTATAAAAAAGAAAAACCGGAAAAAGGCAATCATGAGGACTGCCCACAGAAGTGAAAACTTAAAAAAATAACGAAAGTAAATTCTCAAATATGTCTAGATTTTTATATACAGAGGTGTCGTGAGTAGAACCATTTTTCACCTCTGTTAGGGGTAGTACAACCCTAAATTTATTT